>JARHVA010005990.1:207500-352500 GCA_037957365.1 Torreya grandis
AGAGGGAATAAGTAAACATAAATAAACTTATAATAATGAGGATGATACACCAAATATAAGTCCAAAAAAAACACATAGATCTTCATTAATAAAAAATGTTTCTAAAATATACCTCAACTCAATGTTCTTCTAGCATAAGTGTTTCTACATGGAGGCAGATTATTATGCATATCCATAGGTGGGTGAGAAGGAGGTATGATATTAGACTCTACTAGTGTATCTCACACTTCAATAAACACTTAATAAAAACACACACTTCATGATAAAAACACATACACTTCATCATCCATGTTAGAAGAGATGCTACTACTCACACAATGCATACAAGAGCAGAATAAAAGCAAGGAAAATTCATTCATCACTTAACATCCATGTACACTACTTAGATTACTTATCCAAGAGTTACTAAGAAAAAATAAAATTTATTCAAATGAAAATCAAGATTTTAAACCTGTAGGGCTTCATCATACTAATTTTGGATCCTTTACAATGCTAAAAAGGCTTGCATATATAGAGCATAGGAGAAAAGAAAGAAATAGTGAATTTGGATAGTCACAAGAAAAAGTGTTAGTGTAAAGGATTTAAATATATTTAAAATGAAATATAATGAAGTGGAAAATAGGTTATGAATTCCTCTTAGATATGTGACCATAAAAAACATTACACCTTCCTTGAAGTTGGCAAGGAGATCTCCATGCTCCATCTTGAAACTGCACTCATGATGATTAGTATTCAATCTATATTGAACTAATTTAAAATGCATTAAAACATATGATATGAATTTATAATTTGGATATATGATTTAGACAATCATTTACACCTCTCCAACTGATGAAATTCTCTTGGACACTTGTTCACTATTTCCAATCATTCATTAGCCCTATAGGCTTAAATATTCACATTTATCACTTAAATGACATGCATTTGTAAAATAAATATAGTTTAACTAATTTATGATGTATATTCAAAACATATTTTTCATATTATCTATAAAATATACCTCAAAACATTCAATGTCACTCTTCTCACTATCAAACATAGGCAGTCATGTTGCTTTCTTACTATCCTATTTAGACTGATTGAAATGAATAGTCTATCAGAGAGGTTTACATGATTAAATATATTTATAATTTTATATGAGGATTTATAAAAAATACCTAAACACCACTTAAAATTAATTTCATTCACCAATTCCATTTTGTACCTACAATTCAACTCAAATCCATAAAAAACCTAGATTTTGGCATGTCTTTACAAGTGATAGTATAGAATAATTGGATGTCAAGGATCCTATGAGAGTGATAAACATGTGAAAAATTATTTAAATTATAATTTTCACTTATAGATATATATACCTTCATGTTTTCTCCATTGGGTTCATACAAGGGTTTTAGGTCTCTTAACTTCTTAGTGATGATTCCTAAAAGTTAGATGTTGAAATTTTGAAATAATTACACAAATTTTAAGTTAATTAAATTAAAAAAATAATCCTATATTATTGAGACACCATACACACTATCCATATATATTTGATCAGAATAAAAAGTCTTCTCAAACTCCTACTTGCATTCTGAGTACCCCTGAGATAGTTTTAGGCCAAAATGACCAATTTCAATTGATTTATTTAAATTAAATGTGTCTAATTTGTCCTAAATATCCCATAAAGACCTTAAAATTTATTTTATATATCATATAATAATATTAATGACTTTATACATCATGAGGGTTTATGTTTAGTTCTAAGTCTAATAGGCGTAAATTGTGTATTTGTGTGTATAGACACTTCTAAGTAGTTTTAAGTAATTTATGGGAAAAAATATCCCCTAAAGTCATTATAATTTATTTTAGTGATCATATAGTCATATTAATGACTTCATACATCATGAGGGTTTATATTAAGTTCTAGGCCTAATAGACTAAGACTATGTATCTATGTGTATGGACACTTCTCATTGGTTCTAAGGAATTTAGGGCCTATAAATCATCCTAAATTCATAAAATTCTCTCACATTTTATTCTTTCTTCATTCATATACCTTGCCTACAAGTTTGCCTTGAATATGGAGTGCCCTTTGTCTTAGACAAAACAAAGGACACTTCCCCTATTGATATGGAATAACTAAGGCCATGGAGGTATATTAAAAATCATGATTATTCTATATAAATTTTTTCAATTTTGATCATTCCCCAATATCCGTCTACACTGTAAACTATCAAGACTATCTTATAGAAACTATGAATATGTATAGTGTTCTTGGTGGACTTAATAACCTTAAGTTATGATTATAGGTTGAGGTTATTGATTCTTTAAATAACATTATAATGTTATATTAACACTATAATATATGTTTTAACATGGTAATTCCATGCCTCTATCAAATTCCTAAACAACCAATCTCCATTGGCTAGGCTAGTTTGTAGCATGTGTTGACTATGTCCTTATAAGTATGGATATTAGGAAGGTTGTGAGCTTATTGTAGGTAGTGATGTGTGTTTGATAATCTCATGAAATTTTAAATCATTCTTTTTAAAGTTTTTTATTCATGTTCATTCACTTCATACTTCTATCCATTAGCCAAGCTTGCACCTTTCACTAACATGAGCTAATATGTGACTCTATCAGACTGTAGGTACTCATTTGGGGAATAAAGAATTTATTATAGGTGATTATATGGTTTTGAGCATTGTAATTAATTATTTTGAGATACCCTAGGGTCATTAGGTCATTTATCGCCTAAAAGTATCTTTTATACATTGACATCATGCTCTCATCTCTTACTAACAATGCACTAGTTATCACTTGCAAGTTGTGTTGCTATAGGTTCATTTGGATTAAAAGGCACTATAATTCACTAAATATCTTCATAGAATCTTGAATGAGTTGGATCCATTCACCCATAATTTTTATTTGAATAAACAACCTCTTTTTAGGTTCAAATGTGAATTCTAAGCTTAGACTACAAGAAGGAAATCATCCAACCTATCTATACCTCATAGATATTCATACTAAGATGGTATTGTGTTAAACAACATTTCCTTTTGGAGAAGTTAAGGAAATATTCCCACCAACCAACTTTTCCAACTCTAAAATCATTGAACTTAATTTTTTTATCCTAGGTTAAGGTTTGAATATGTTTCACCATTTCAATAAGTTGATATGAACCCTGTCTTATGATTAAACCCAAAATATTCATTCTTGGATCCCTTTTAACCTTCTCAATGTTTCAGGCTTCTATGATATCTTCAATTTTATAGGTCTCCATCTATATTTGATGATGGTTAATAGTCTCCTAATTTTAAATGCTTAGTCCTTTTCCTAAATATTATGGAGACTTTGAATATGTTATAGTCCTTGAATATAATGGAGATCTACCAGAGTTTTAAACATGTAGTTTGAATCTCCTACATACCACTAACATATCCAACTTCTATTATGTTTATACCCAATATAATTTTTTCCTAGATGATAATGAGAATGTAGGTCCACCATGAACTCAAATATATTCCTATTGGTAACTCACATTGTACTGAGGGAGATGAAAACCAACATGTTAGTGTTGACCTTAAGCCACTTATAGAGATACAAATTATATAATTATGGAAACTCTATTCTACAGACCATTGATATTTATTGATAGCATAATGTGATGATTTAACTTATCAATTCATTAGTCACACATTAAAAATATATTTAAATACACATGAGAAGGATGGTGATAATTTACAAGTACACATACAATGCTTGATTTACACATAATAATGCAAAGAGATGGGAAAATTGAGGTGTTTGGGATGTGTAGGAGTTTGAAGGAATTAAAAATATTAGTAATTATTGATAATATGACCATGGAAAAGAAGTAAACAGGAAGTGATAATAGGCCCCAAGTGCACTCATCTCAACTTTCCTCCTCTTGTCCATATTGAAGGAAAACTGTTGACCTCTTTTAACCTATCCAAGGAAGTGATTAAATAAAGGAACCAATTTTGATCACACTTGGAGATGATAAATACATATAATCCTATAAAATACCTATAATCATGTCATAACATTTTCCTAAAGCCTCATACATGCCAACTAGGTTGTCTTAGTCTATACAACTGCTTGGAATTGCCTATTTTTTAGTTGATCTCATTCCTCATATGTTAAACCTATATTTTTTAGCTTTAAAATAGTTTTTATAACATTTTATAACATTTGGGATGTTACAGTACATCTTGACTCTTTTTTATTTGTTTTAAAATTTTACACGTTTATTATAATGACCAAAAGGTGGCCAAAATAACATTAAGACAAAAATGACAAGTATACAAAGGTTAGAACATGCGTTATGAACTTAAAACTATGAATTTAAATTATTTATGACCATGATGACCACTTTATGACTTATAAGAACCCTATCAAATGTTTTAATATATAAGGGGTTAACCTAATTTGATGTAGGGTTAAATTTGGTCAATATTTTAGTGATTTCCTAGGTATAACATGCCTACTATGCTAAGGACTAGTTGCCTTCTTCTATACTTGGGAAATGGAGTCACCTATGTAGTACTCTTGACATTAATAATCCTATAAAATGATAAAAAAACCACACCAAAAATAATAGGAAATAAACACACAACACAAAAAACTAAGGCACACACTTTTTCTCTCATGAAGACTTAGGGAAAACACACACACCATAAGCAAAAACACACACCTATTATAGTATGTAAAATACATCAAAACACTTGAGGTGAATAAAAAATAATCATTGATTTAACTAGGGTCAAATACAATTCTTCTTGCATCATTACTACTCTATGAAAATAATCCATCATATGAGTCATATTTGTCAATGAACACTTATTTATGAAGATGTTCAAATGACTTACCATATTTGGATCTTCTAAAGTTTTTAATTTGGAGTTATCATGAAATATTCATCTATCCATCCAAGAGTCATGTTTGGCTTTGTAGCTTACTTATACTCTTCAAGTTTACTTGGCAATTATTAATCTAATCATTAGGAATAATCATAGCCTTCTCAACTTCAAGTGACTTTTAAACATGACATGATTGATGTTGTAAGTCATCAAGACCATATTATTTGTGCTCATTAAAAAATTCATGATCTACCAAGGTTTTTTATTGCTTGGTAGATACCTCAATCTCTTCTTTTTTCTCATTTAGTGTATGATTGACCTTGTCATCAGGTCTATACTCTTTTTGAAAAGTTTTAGGCTTGTTCATCTCTTTACATTCTTTCACAATGGAATTAAATTATTTCCAAAAATCATCCACCTCTTCTTGAGGTTCATGTTCATGAGTGTCTTCTTCTTAATCAATCAGAACTGAATGCTCACTATGACTATCATTCTTTGATATAACTAGGATATGAATATCATCATCCATGTATACAAGGTAGTTTACCCATGAAAATTTATCTAGAATGTCATTAGAATTTTACTCAATAACTCCATCACATTCTTCATGGATTATGTAAGTACCAAGGCCTATCTCTTCAAATCCACCTTGATCAACTCCCTAGTCATCAAGGTACAAGTCATATATGCCATTAAGAATTTTTATAGGTTCCTAATCATTAGGATGATATTATTCCTCAATGACATTACAATTCATACTATATGTATAAGTAAAATATGGTTCTACATGAAAGCTAGAGAGAGGTTCAAATCTAATTGTCACCTTTGCAACTTTTTTAGTCCTAAAGGCCATATAGGACCAATATGAACTTAGATAACCTTGAATCTTCATAGTGAACTCTCTTGAAAAACAAAGTGAAAAATGAGGTGGCACATCCACAAACATAACATCTTGAGAAATGGTGAAAGTAAGACAAGCATGGAGAATAATTTTCAAACCTTTGATTATTCCAATGGTGTTGATAGCTAACTCATCTAATTGAATCACTCATTTAGCATGAGGTTCATACTTCAAGTTCAATTTATTATATACTTTCATAGGCATGACAAAAGTGATATATCCACTATAAATAAGATATTTATGAACCAAGGCATCTCCAATGATGATATATAAATATAAAGGAGGAGGTTTGTCTACCTTTTCAACTTTGTTTTACTATCCTTGATTAGAACTCAAAGTGTTTATCAAGGCTACCTCTTTCCCATTAGGTTATTTCTTTAACAAACTAAGTTTGGATATCTCCTATTGAATTAGGTCTACTTGTCTATGTATTGATAAAGTATCCCATAGTGATACATCACATGAGAACTCATAATTTTCTCTAAAATGTTAGTGAAAGAACCACTAACCTTAGCTTATCCACTAGTAGGAATAGTACCTCCTACACCTTGAGAATTCTAAGGTATAAACGTACTTCTAATATTCTAATATCTTTGAGCTACTTATATATTTGGAACTATATTAGACATACCTTCCCTTTGGGATGTTCTAACATTCATTGATTAATCATTAACATCCCATTTAACTTCTTCAACTAGCTTTCTCTTTCTCCTTGTGTTTACAACTATAAGACTTACATCTATGCTTGAATACCCTTGATAATTCACATCACATGAGTCATATTATTTCTAATTGACTAATGTGGATCCCACTTGGTCAATATTACCATTGGTATCTCCTCTTTTTGGTACCTCATCTTGAGTCATAGTTGGCATAGTTACCAAAAATTCCATGAACTCTTGATTGAAGTAATCGTTAACATATGAAGATGGATAATAATGTTGATCTCATGAAGGATGACCATCATGTTCTTGAGAAATTTTATTTTTAGTATTCACTAATGCCCTTGGGATTATATCCATTATATGACTTAGTTTGAACCAACTATCCTTGACCTTGAGTATGACCTTAGAAAGGTGGTCTATTGCCTTGATAGTTAGGGTAGGACTGATTGGGTTGATAATGGATTTGGAAAGGCCTTAATTTTTTATATTAGATAATCCTATTTAGATCTAAAATATCTTTATCCATAGCTCTCATCTTATCTACCTCATTATATTTTCTTAGTTGAGTAAGGGAAATAGGCTTATGTTTAGGTGTAGGAATGGGATTAACAATAAGTTTATGAGTTTTCAAATTAGGAAATAAAGGTATGAGAGGTCTTAGGGAAATATCCCTAGCTCAAATCAAATAATTATCTACCCTAATGACCACTTCATAGGTATTAGGCAATGTGTTACCTCCCATAGATTATATCATCATTGAAATGTCATTATCAAAAGATTTAATATAGTAAATGAAAGCATGGTGAGCTATGGGTCTTACAAATATTGGGATCCTATCCCATGTCTTATAAATTCTTGTGTTGAAGTCTTGAATGACTTCTTAAGATGCTCTCCTTATGTTGGTTAGCTAATTATTCAATGACAAGTTGTCACTCTTGTCTTCAAATTTTCTCCTCAAAGTATCTCCCAAATCATCACATTTGGTGATTGATTCAGGTGCCAAAGTGTCATACCAATCTAGATATTTACCATTGAAAGAGATCCAACAATTTTATTTCTATGTTATCCTTAATGATGTGATGTGTGTTTTAGAACTTATAAATATTTATAATATATTCAATAGGGGTAATGGAAGTCTCAATGGTGTACAAAGGAACACTTTCAAGGGTGGATATGGGAATATCATAATAGTGGGAAAGTCTTAGAGGGATATCACCATTTAAGGCTATAAAAGTTAGGTTTCTTGACATGGTAGCTTTAGGACTTTACAAGAATGGGGTAATCAATAACTTTCTTATGGGATTGTGAGTAAGGTATCATTTCTTTGGATAAGGATGTGTGCTAGAAAATCTACTTGATTTATATAAATAATGAAGAATCTCTTGGAATTAAAAAGGAATGCCTTTGGTAAGAGACCTTGTGTTTATCTTAGGCATGAAGTAGTGTACTAGTCTGTAACCAAGATTGAAATGTTAGAGTTGCCAAATACTGCATGAAGTGGACTATTACATCTCCTTATTTTCAAGAAAAAAATCCACCTTGAACAAACTTCTTGGAATTCATGTCCCATTGAGCATGACATAATTGTTATAGCCCAAATTTTCACCATAGATAATTCAAGTATACCTTATCAAATTTTGGATAACATATAACTATCTCTCCTATAGATGAGTTGATACAAGAGATAGATCTCTAGGTTTGAAATGGCTATATCCATTGATTTATATTTTAAGGCTCACATAGTACACTAGGATAACCACTACTAGGGGTGAAAATGGAAGAATAAAACATAAATCAACATAAAATAATGAAGTTGATACACAAAACATAAGTCCATAAAACACACTTACATCTACACTAAGAAAGAAGACTACTAAAACTAACCTCAACTCAATGTTCTTCTAGCATAAATGTTCTACATGGAGGTAGATTACTATGCATACCCATATGTGGGTGAAAATTATTTATGATATTAGACACTACTAGTCTCTCTCACAGTTCAAGACAAACTTAAAAAACATATACACTTCATGAGACCTACTAGGAGAAATGATACTACTCACATAATACATATAAGAGTAGAATGGAATCAAGGAGAAGACATTCATCACTTAACATCCAAGTACACTACTTAACATACTTAGGAAAGAGTTGAAGAGATAAAATAAGATTCATAAACTTTATTCAAATTCAAATCAAGATGTCAAACTAGTAGGGCTTTGCCATACTAATTATGGATCTTTTATAATGTCAAAAACGCTTGTATATATAGAGCATATGAGAAGAGAGAGAAAGAGTAAAGTTGGACAGTCATAAAGATAAGTGTCAAGGATTGAAATATAGTTACAATGCAAGATAATTAAGTTTGAAATAGGTTATGAAGTCCTCTTAGATAGGTTTCCATCACAAACATGACACCTTTGAAGTTGGTATAGATATCTCCATGGTCCTTTTTAAAACATACCTCATAATGAGTAGTCCATATATCTTGAAATGAATTAAAATTCATTGACACATATTATCTAAATTTATAAGGTGGATATACAATTTTGATAATAATATAAACCTCTTCAACTAATGAATTTCTTTTGGACACTTGTTATTCACTGTTTGCAGTGATTCATTAGCCCTCTAAGCTTGAATCTTCACACCTATCACTTAAGTGACATGTGGTTATCCAATCATTATCATTTCAAGAATGTATGACATATATTAAAAACTTATTTTTCCTTTGGTATATCAAATATAACTCAAAATATTTAATGTGACTCTTCTCACTATCATACTTAGGTAGCCACTTTGATTTCTTACTGTCATATTCAAACTGCCTACAATGAATAATATATAAAAGAGGTTTACATGATTAAATGAGGTGATAATAGTATATTAGGAGTTATAAAACATCCCTAAACACCTATTAAAATGAATTTAATTCAACAATTCCTTTATATACCAATAATTCAACTCAAATCCTATCAAAAACCTAGATTTTGGCATGCATGTACAAGTGATAGTATAAAACAATTAGATGTTAATGACCTTGGGAGAGTGATAAACATGTAAAAAAGAAATTTAAAGGAAAAATGGAAATTTATAGATTCATATTAATACATTTTTTATCCATCATGTTCATATAAGGGTTTTAGGAGGGTTTTAAATATCTTAGCTTCTTAATGATGATTCATAAAAGTTAAATGATAAACCATTGAGCTAATTCCACAAAGTTTAATTTAATGACCATCCTAAACTAATAATATCTACCTAAGACACCATGCACATTGTTTTTATATATGTGAGTAAATTAAAAAGGCTTCTCAATCTCCTACTTGCATTTTGAGTACCCCTGAGACTTTAAGAACTTTAGGTGATAGTTTAGGATGAATTAGATCCATTTTTTTTGTATAGATATGAGTAAATGAAAAAGGCTTCTCAAGCTCCTACTTGCATTTTGAGTACCCCTGAGATAGGTTTAGGCTAAAATGACCATTTTGAGTTGATCTATACAAAAAAAGGATCTAATTCATCCTAAACTATCACCTAAAGTTATTAAAGTTTTTTTGAGAGATGATATAGTCATATGAATGAATTTAGACATCATGAGTAAATATGTTTAGTTCTAAGCCTAATAGGCCTATACTATGTATCTATGTGTATGGTAAATTTGAAGTAGTTATAATGACTTTAGGTCATTTTAAAAATGTATTTTAATCCAATTTAATTATATAAATCACCATAAATTCATCCAAGTCTCTCACATTTCATTATTTCTTCATTCATGTACCTTGCCTCCAGGTTTGCCTTGACTATGGAGTATCCTTTATTTGATACAAAATAGAGGAAACTTCCCTTATTATTACAGACTAAATAAGAAAATTTAGGTAATTTAAAACTCATTATTATTCTTTATAACAAGTTTCAAGGTTTTATCACGCTCCAATGTCCCTCTACACCTCAAACTCTCAAGACTAGCTTCTTGAAACTATGACTGTGTATATTGTTCTTAGTGGACTTAAGAGCCTTGAGTTATGAGTTTAGGTTGAGGTTATTTATTATTTAAATCAAATGGTAATTTTTTATAACCAATATGAAAGTGTTTTTAACATTTTCATTCCATACCTCTATAAAACTCCCAAACTTTCAATGTTTATTGGCTAAACTAGTATGGAGTATGTGTTGAGTGTGTCCTTATAGGTGTGCATATTAGGAAAGTTGTGAACTTCATGTAGGTATTGATGTGTGTTTTATAATCACATGTAATGTGACATAATTATTATAAAATTTTCTTATTCTTATTCATTCACTTCATACTTATGTCCATTAGACAAGCTTGCACCTTTCACTAACATGAGCTAATTTGTGACTATGTTAGACTATATGTACTCATTTGGGGAATCAAGAATTTCCTATATGTGACTATATAGGTTTGAACATTTTAATTCATGATTTTCAGTTCCCCCTAAATTAATTATGTCATTTCTCACTTGAAATTATCATTTATTCCTTGACATCATGCTCTCATCTCTTACTAACATTTCACTAGTTATCACTTGCACATTGTGTTGCTACATGTTCATTTGGCTTAAAAGGCACTGTATTTCATTGAATATCTTCAATAGAAGATTGAATAATTTTTATCCATTAAACCATACTTTTACCTTGAATAAATAACCCTTTTTCATGTTCAAATGTGAATTATAAGCTTAGACTATAAGAAGAAAATCACCAGACCTATTTGTACCTCATAGATCTTTATCATAAGATGGCATTGTGTTGATCAAAGTCTCCTTTATAAGAAGCTAAGATAACATTCCCACAAAGAAAACTTTCCAACTCTATAAACATTAAACTCAAGTGTTTTATCCTAAGATGAGGTTTGAATATGTTTCACCATTTTATCAAGTTGATATGAACCCTATCTTATGATTAGACCCAAAATCTTCATTCTTGGACCTCTTTAAACCTTATCAGTGTTCTAGGCTCCTATGATATCTCCACTTATGTAGGTCTCCATCTATATTTTACTATTGGTAATAGTCTCATATTTTTGAATGCTATTTACTTTTCTTGAATATGATTGAGACTTTGAATATTTAATAGGCTTTAAAGATGATGAGATATATTAGATTTTTGAACATGTATTTTGAATCTCCCATATACCATTAACATCTCTAACTTCTAAGACAAATATACCCAATATGAATTTTACCTAGATGATAGTGAGAATGTAGGTCCACCATGACCTCAAATAGAATCATGCCTAATCAATTAATATTGGGAACTCACATTGCATTGAGGGAGATAAAAACCAACATGTTAGCTTTGAACCTATGTCACTTACAAAGATATGAATTCTTCAACCATGTAAACCTTGTTCTATAGACCATTGATATTCATTGATAACATAATGGGATACTTATTTCTATAAATTCATGTTTCAAACATGAAAACTATATTTAAATCCACATGATAAGGATGCTCATACTTTGAAATTACATGTACAACACTTGATTTACATAGAATAATGCAAAGAGAAGAGAAAATTGAGGTGTTGGGGATGTCTAGATAGTTTGAAGGCACTAAAAATATTAGTGATTTTTCATATAGTATGGACCACCAAAATTGGGACAATGGACATGGAAAGGAAGTACACAAGGATTATAATGTCTCGCAAATGCAATCAACTCAACTCTCATCCTTTTGTTCATACTGAAGGAAACCATTGACCTCTTCTAACATATCCAAGGAAGTGATGAGAGAAAAAAACTATTTTTATCAAACTAGAAGATGATAAAGCCATTTGAGCTAGGAAAATACCTGTAGGCATGTCATACCATCTTATTTAAGTCTTACACATGCCAGGTGAGTTATCTTAGCCCATACAACTACTTGCAACTACATGTTTTGCATTTGATCTCTTTTATTGTATGGTGAACTTGCATTTTCCATTTTCAAAATAGTTTTTGTGACATTTACTAACATGTGCAATGTTAGATTACATCTTGATACTTTTGTCTTTGGTGTAAAACCATATAAGTTATTTAGAATGACCAAACAGTAGCCAAAATAACATTAAGATAAAAATTACAAGTATGACATGATTAGAACATGTTTTATGATCTTCAAAATATGACTTGACATTATTTCTGACCTTGAGGGATAATTTATGACTTATAATGAACCTATGGAATGTTTGAATATATAGGGGGTTAACCTAATTTGACCTAGGGTCCAAATTTGGTCAACATTACCCAAGAATTTTTTAAATGTTTATTATTAATTTATTTACTAAAAATAACCATAAATTTAATTAATAAAATTTAATCTAATTACTAAGGTTAAAATTTTAAAATACAATATTTATGGGTTAAAAATTTAGGTTAGTTTTTTATTTAAAATGTGGGGGGGGGAGCATAAACCATTTATATTATTCACATTGAGGACACCAAGGTGGTTATTTTTTAAATCCATTTACAAAAACAAAAATTTAGGTAATTTATTTATTATTAAAAATCCCAACAACCTCAATAGAGATGAGTCCTAAGGGCTAGTCATTCATGAAGACCAATTATCAACAAGTTTTAAGTTTTCATTTTTTAGTTTGTTTAAACATATTTTTAAGTGATTGTTTTATTTAAAAATTTAAGATTAAACCCTACTTTCCCCTACATTTTAAAATTAAAATGTGACCTAAATTTTTAACCCATAAATTTCATATTTAAAATCTTAACCTCATAACTATATTAAATGATAGTAATTAAATTTATGGTTATTTTTAGTAAATAAATTAATAATAAACATCTAAAAAAGAAAAGAAATGTCTATAAAAAATTAAAACATTATTGTGTAACACAACAATATATTTTAAAATTTTAATATCATAAGTGATTAGATTAGTTTTCTCATGTATTTTAGCTTTTGGGTGAAAGAGATTCTATTTTATTTTGTAGGCAAGAGGGAAGTGGCACACAAATATAAACTTTAGTTAAATCATTACAATAACAAGAATATTACATCAACTCACAATGGACACTATCTCAATTCAATATTCCTGAGTTCTCCATGTGATTTATATATTTAAGGTAGTGAAGGTATATTGTTTGCATACTATTATGCCTCATGCAGATGGATCACAGATGTTGATCTAAAATGTTGATTTAAATAGTTTAGCACACAATAATTACAAAAACAAGTAATTTATCTATTACTAATTCTCTCATCAATATTTAAGAATGTTGATTTTATGAGATAATTTTATAGGGGTTATGGTCATATTAATTACCCCATACGCTTTTCCCTATTTAGTTTAGTTTGATCCCAAATAAAACTATAAATTTAGAGGAAACATTTAGTTAGGCCAATAGAGTAGTCCCCAATAATTTAAATCTTCACTTGGTATGAGATCATTACTTTTATATCCTACCTTCCTTCCCTTTTTTATTTCTTTGTTTGACCCTCCATCAAAACTAGAGACTGATATTGATAAAAACCCTGAGTAACTAAAGTGACATAGAACTCCAAAATTCTATTTAGTGTTAAATTAGAGGTTTAAAATCTAAGTGGTAATAGTATCATAATCTCAAATATATTTTTGAAAATCTATGTAAGATATCCAAATACTTATAACTCATGCCCTAAGTTATGTCAACATCCCTAAAATGAGGGTGAGAAATCCTATTTATGTTGGTCTGAGATGTGTTGCAGAGCACATACATAATAATCAATATAAAACTAGTGTTATACAAAGGGATCCCCCCTAAAACACTATATAATATGTAAGAATAATCATCCCTAAGTAATGACCAACTATACAACAACCTATATTCTTCACATGAACATTAGGTCCAATTATTATTATGGACTATTATTACTCCCACCATTAAGAATAGTTAAAATATTAGACCTGGGAAAGACAAACTAAGAACCCTAGTTTAATAGCCTAATCCACCCCAAGATCCTAACCTTAATCCCAATAAATTGATCACTTGGCTAGTTGGATATGTTTTTAACATTTTCTATGATGTCCATGACCTACCAAGCAACCAATAAATATACCTACCTCACTTCACACCTAATGGGGAATACACAACCAAAGAACACATAATCTCTTAAAATATTAACCTAAGGCTTATCAATGCTTAAAATGAACTTATATACTACATAATATTTCATCTCACACTCTAGGGTGTTTCCTATGACTGATTACTTAACCTACTTAAGGAATCTATCACTAGTTAGTACCAATTTAACAACACCTTCTTGGCCCAATTTTGACATGTTATAGATATCAATGTGTTATACCAAAACCAATGAACCCATTAGATAATTCAATGCTATGCTTCAAACTATTTATAGTTAGATAAAAAGCTATATTGACCAAATTCTAAACTAATTATGTAAATGCAAATAAATTATTTAGATCCCTAGATAGTTGTGTTCTTACAAAGGGATCCCCTCATAATGGAATTACCACTAACATGTGTAGAGGTTATTAAGGTAGATACATAGTTAAATAAATAGGGTCATATGCTTTCAATTATTACAAATGTTTTCCAAAATTTTTAATCTTTGAATCCAATCCCTACCACAAATCATAACTTCACATTTCCCAATTTGGTGTTGATAATGAATTAACTAACATTAATATAGGTTGCATCTAACCAAAATGTAGGATTTTTAAAACTAACTAATGGTGAGGTCACAACTCAAGATCATATCTAAGAATTGGTGTAAATCATAAATAATGTCCTTAATGTTCCCTAAGTTTCTACTAAGAATGATCTATATGTTATAAAATGTGTGGTATATAAGCTTAACAATGACTTCCTATGACATCAAAGGTAGGTCAATAATGTTGGACTGGAAAAGTCTAATAGTAAATTCACTTGAAAGACATATAATATATATTTTAAATATACCAAAAAATAGCATGAAACCTCTCAAAAAAATATGTATAAAATCAACATATGTGAGTTATCATTGCCTAACTGGTGTAGAGTACACAATAGTACCCAACATGGAGAGTTATATTGCATTGAGTTATACAATGCCTTTTGATATATTAAAAATTATTAGAGAAAGATATTAGGTTGTTCCAAACCACCATATCATATCCAAATCATCCAAGGCACAAATCATATTAAGACCTATGAGTATCTCTATGGTGATATAGATTCTTGAATTTCCTAGCCATGAGGATAATAAACCTAATAAAGCCACATACAAGGTTCATTATTTTCAACAATAGTAGAGAAATAAATACACATTAATGAGTTATCCACAACATTCACTCTTAAATAAATGCTTACTGCTAAATAATGGTGTTACTTATCCATATCATAAATCTAATATTAACCCCCTACCCACTAAAGGTGGTGACCAAAGGCCTCGTGTATAATCTTAGCTTGTCCTTACTAAAACATGTTATAACATAGTGGAAAACATGAATAAAATCAAATAAAATATCATTCTACATAAGTTATCTCAGATTATGAAGCAACATGATCTACCCTTGAAAGCCTTAATTGATAAACTATACAAGCCTAAGTAAAATACTACCCATGCTAATGTAGCAATAAATATTAAAATTTTTGAAGTTCCCCCTTTCTTCCTTGTAGTTCAAATATTCAAAGGGAACGTGGATAACTATTTTGGCTATTTGGGAGCCTTATTAAATTTCATGCCTAATATAATTTTTAGGAAGCTAGGGCTAACACGTATTAAGTCTAACAAGATAGTCATCCAACTAGACAAATATGAGGTCAAGGTGGTAAGATAACTATTGAACATGCAAATGTCATTGGAATCAAAGCCTATATTTTATCATTTTAAAAAAATCCATGTGGTCAAAATACCTAATGTGCATGAGATATTACTAAGTATAGATTGTTCTAAATAATTAAATGGATATATGGAAAAGTATATTTCTCACATGTGTCTATCTTAGAGAGGCATCATTAATAAAATATAGATTGATAGGGAACCTTAGATGAAATTTTTTATCTTGGAATATAATGCCATTAATGGAAAATGAACAAAGTATCATCTAAAATTTGTATTTAAAATCTCTCTATGGGGGATTCTAGAGGCAAAATTGACAAAAAATTAGAGTCTTTAGGATTATGGTCCCTCTACTTTGATGGGACCCACTCTAAACAAGAATTAAAATCTAGGATTTTGGTGGTCAATCCAAAATAGAAGAGACACTTAGCCTCCCATATACTGTATCTCCCTTATGAAAACATTGTTATTGAATATTAAGCAGTGATCCTAGGGCTATAATTTTTCATAAAATGCAATGTCAATGAGCTGAAAGTATTTTGGTATTTTGAACTAGTGATCAACCAAGTCAAGAGTATATTTTAATGAGTGATATTCTATCTAAAAATATACAATCTCTGAGCATGGGTCCTAATTGAAACTTATAATGATTCATAAATTATCCCTATTCCCACATAGGATAACCATGTCATATATTATTTGGCAACATATGCTATAAAAATGTGCCCCTTAGATGACTTTGAGCTTTAACATCTCTATACAGCTATTACACTGCCTCTCAATCCTAGAAAATGTTGAAAGATTGAAATTTTTCTATGGTGATCACTATATCTTAAAATTAGTAACTATATTTAGAGTATTTACGAACTAAATCATAAATGAAATAGAGATAGGTGACCTTATGGATAATTCCTACAATAAAAATGACATCATGAATTTTAAAGAGAATCATATTCTAAAGGGTATGGTATCAATAAAAATTATATTCAACATGGATAGGTTGACCATAAAGCCTAATATATTTATCTATAATGATCATTAATCCAACATAATTAATATGAAGTTAGTCGATGAGATTAGGAATGTCAACATTGGCCCTGATTGCACTTAATGTAAGATCAAAGAACTAAAATAGTTGCTTGTATTATATATGGACATAATCACTTGGTCATATGAAGACTTAAAAGTATCTAATCTAAATGTAATAATGTACAACATCCCACATAGAAAATGCCAAATTCCCTTCAAATGGACCCATAAATCATATCTTAGAGTCTCTTAATCACAAGGAGGTTCAAAATTTTCTCTCAGCTCAAATTATTTTTCTAGTTTGACATTTTACCTAGGTAGACAAGTTGGTGCCTATTTAAAAAATAGGAAAAATAGTAATTTGTGTTTAAATTATAAACCTAAATAAATATTCAAACATGGATAATTATCATTTGACATTGGATCCTAAATTATGTCTTTCTTGGATATATTTTTAGGATATAATCAAGCCTTAGTAAACTTAGAAGATAGGGTAAGATTGATTTAACTATAATGTGGGGAATGTTTACCTATAATAAAATTCCATTCAAACTCATAAATGTAGGATATGTGTTCCAAAGGGAAACTAATTTAACATTTCAAGGTTTGATCAATAAATTAATAATCATATATATGGATGACCTGACTATTTTCTCAAAACATAGGTCTTATCACATTCATCATCTGTAAAAGGTATTTAAATTGTGTATAAAGCATGGTATCTACATAAATATGAAGAGAATCATATTTGGTGTCATGGAAGGTAATATTATGGGCTAGATTATAAAAAAATAAGGTATCTATATTGATCCTGAATGATTTTATGCAATTTAAAAGATACCTCTTCCTAATAGTAAAAATTAGTTGAAATGTTTTTGTGGAAATATTAAATTTGTGTGGAAATGTATCTATAGTTTTTTTGAGATTGTTAAACCTTTTAATGTTATGTTTAAAAAGGAAGCAAAGGTCAAAGAACACCCTAACCAAGATAGTATTATAAGACATCAGAGCACCATCATGTAAGCATTAGTAATGACCAAGATGGACTACATGAAGGATACACACACACACACACACACACACACAAACACACACACACACACACACACACACACACACACACACACACAGACACACACACACACACACACACACACACACACACACACACACACACACACACACACACACACACACACACACACACAAAAACACACACACACACACACATACACACACACATACTCATTTAATTTTGAGTATACTATAGTTGTCATGATCACAAAAGATATTAATGAATAAGAATAGCCTAGAGAGTTTATGAGGACCAACATGAAGGATATATAATTTAAATAATCCACTTTATAAAAATACACCTAGGATCTAGTGTAAGCTATGAATAAGTTTCAATACTACATTGTAAAAAACAAGGTTCATGCCATTGTCCTTATTCTGTCCATTAAAATGATGCCCAGATAGAATAAATAGAGTTAGATGGGTGACCAAGATCAAGATTATGAATTGAAGATTAAGATGGTGATAATGGTGATAATCAAAGGTCTCATCTAGATAATTATATATTCCAATACCAAAATCATTTTTTTACAACTAGATCAAGAAAATATGATAAACCAAAAATAGTACGATCCATCATTCACCACCTAATTTATGGGGAATCTCTTCTAAATTTGAGCAAATAATGAAGGAAATATCTATAGATAAAAGTAACATGTTACATGTTAAATAAAGGATTGACATATTAAAATAATTAAGAAGGGATATATCTATGATTCCTATCCAAAGAAGAGGCTGGAGAAGTCATGATTAATTTTCATGAAAGGCTAGGTAGTGGAAATCCTTTAAGGACTAAAACAAATAATTAAATATTATGAGATAGACACTATTATCCCACCATATTTGAAGATAATTTCACATTGTGATACCACTCCAACCTATAATCAAAGGACATCCTTTTGTTTAATGGGGATTGGATTTTTTAAAATTCATCAATCATAATTCTTTAGCTACTCATAAGCTCATATTATTGTTAATCACTTTTTCACAAAATGGGATGATGTTTTTGATACTAGTAATAATACATATAATAAAGTGGTCAAATTTTTGGTGAATAATATATTCACATGGTTAAGTACACCAATATCACTAGTCTATGACAATGGGCATGTTTTTCAATAAATAGAACTCACAGAGTGGGCCTATGAAAACATCATTTAAAGTTTTTATTTAAGAACTACCAATAGGTAAATTTGTTGGATGAGTCCAATAAATAATAATATATTGGATGTCATCAATAAATATTATTATAAATGACCTATAGACTGGCATTCCCAGTTCAAGTATGCATTTTGAGATGATCAAACTATATATAAGAAAGCTATCAAAATCTCACCATTACTCTTGTTAGATGCCTAAGAATCAATATTCCTTGTGAGCCTTCAATTTCCCATGTATAAATTCATGCAATAATACATTTAAGGTGAATAAAGGGTGAACATGATACTACTATAAATTTTTAAATGGAAGATTCACTTGAATAAAACCTACATAATATTACAATCATCAAGACATTATCAAAAGATGGTTTGAAAATAAAGAAAAGATGAAATATTTTAGTATACCTAATTTGGTATTGTTGTTAGACAAGGTTCATGAAAATTAAGGAAAAAATTCAAAACTAGAAACCATTTGGATTAGTCCTTATCATATCTTTGAAATCTTTGGATACAATGCCTTTTGGCTTAAGTATTTAAAAGGAAACTTTTTCTCTTTATTTATGAATGATTTTTTTGAAGCACTAATTATTAGTTGTTCCATCCACATATATCTCAGAGTGAATATAAGTTTTATATTAAGAGTATCATAATATTAACATTAGATTATATTAGTTTGATTTTTTATTTGTTTACTAATTTTTTATTTCTTGTGTTATTTTCTTCTATTTATTTTATGATTATTTCATTCTTTCAATTATTCTTTGTGGTTTTCATGAGCGACCATTGAAATTAAAATTTATAGAAGTAAACCATGTTTTTCCCATAAAAATGTGTCTTTTTGAGTATTTATTTATTTCCATTTTTCTCTCTAATTTGATCACTTCAAACTAATGAAAAAACACTAAATGCACTACCCAAAAAATAAGATCTATGAAAGTCTATTTTTATCTTGGACATCAAAATAGCATGGGATATCATTGCACACTATCAATTATAAATGGATTCATTATTTAAAGAGTTATATGTAAATTAATAATAGTTTTATTACTTATAATAATTCAAAATTTTAATTTAAATGCTTTAATAAGCTACCTTAAAGTCTATGAAAATGGTTGAAGAATAATCATTCGAGACCAAACCTTCTTGAAATGCTCACTTAATTTAGATACATTGGTTCGAAACCATCATATAGAAAATATATTTAAAAAAAAACATAAAATAAAAGTTAAATCCAAATGTCTTAATATAATCATAATTTTTTTTTAAATGAAGGGTCACTTGGATAACCTTCACTTCAATCTTTCCCAAATGACTAGAAATAGAGCAAGGCTTAGAATGGAGAAAGGGCATCTTTGTCAAGACTATAGATGCATGATTAGTGGTATATAGATTCCCAATAATCCCCCTAGCTGACATGAATAAAATTAAGCACTCTTAAGAAGTTTGAATCAGAATTATTATTCCTATCCTCTACCAAAACCTCAAAGGTAAAATTATGTAAGTTACTTTTCCACACAAGTTGAATTATTAGAAGGATTAAGACTTAGTATGTTACATGATAAATTTAAATAAAATAATCCATAATTATTTGATAATTGGAATTTTATTTCATAATCTATCCATTTTATCTTAGATGAAACTCAAAATCCTAATTTTTAAATAGTTGTATAGTTTTCCCTGTATAGATTTCATTTGTTGTTACCTACACATCCCATTTTCTATAATAAAAAGGGATGAATTATATTCTTATGATTATGAGGAACCTAAAAATGAGCCTTTAAATTCATGTGTTGATCCTCTAAAAGGTCAAGCCTAATCTGAATAGTTGATGATTAATGAATCTTAGCCCTTGTGTTTTCACAAAATCATTTTGTTAAAGTCCACTTTTAATCAATGAATTGACCTTTAATTTTCATGGGTTTATATTTTGAGTTAAAGATAGTCCCATTTTGAATATTTAAGGTTTAACTTAGTATTTTTTTCTAATTTTTATTTGGAAAATGTTGATGTTGATGTGGAAGGTCCCACACTCTTGGAGTCCCATGATTTTTACTCCTAGAGTCTCATGACTTGTACTACCATTCCTCACCTATGATGGGTAAGTTTTATATTATTTAAAAAGTGATTTAACTAAGTTAATATTTTATTCCCTATAAATATCATTCTCCCACATGGCTTGTAAAATGATATGTTTTGGAATTAATATCCAGTCATAATAAGCTACCTATCATATCATTTTACTAGATCCTATAATGCATGAGTCTCCTAGGATGGTAGTGAAGTGGCACAATATGGGAGACATTATTAAATCAGTACTAGACATGTGTTAAAACCATAATATTTTATCATAATTATGTATGAGTCTCTCAGGATGGTAGTGAACTACTATGACGTAGGAGGTGTCATCTAATATGTGCTCACCATATGTCAGACCATACTTCTAGAGTCCTTCAATAATCATAAAATTTTACAATCCCATGACCCCTTCAACTAATTAAAGGGTTACACATGGAACTTCCATATCTCCTAATATTTTAGATAGTAGTACAACATGTGAGGTATTATCTAGTAAATTTATGCCACATGTCCCTTTTGTATACCCAAATGTCTGTCCACTCAGAGTTATGTATTTAACACAAAACTATATTTAGCATTCTTGGGGTCCATCTCAATATCTAGATGGAATGGAAGATCATAGTCAATCTTATGAGTTCCATGAAGTTAAGAAAGGGCATATGTACAACATAGTGATAAAAAAGGCCAACTGAGTGCCATCCATGAGACATTGTGATCAGCTAAATATTAAGACATGGATAGGTCATATCACCAAAAAGAGTTTTCAATATAGATTAAATATTTTAAAATGGATTAAAAATAAAAATTATGTATAATTTAAATTATTCCACCAAATAAAAATTAATGAAAATTATGGTAGACTACAATCACCATTAATATGAGCTCAATTCAAAAATCCCTAAGGTCTCATTCAAGTGGTATTCATGACCTAATTTTGTTAAAATTAAAACTATAGAGATAATTATATTATGATATTAGAATGTATTTAAATATTTAAAAAAATGAGCCCATATCTATTCAAGAGTATTTCAATGCATCTTTGTTACCATGGAGACATATTTATAAAACCTAAATCCTACACATGAGCTTAGAAATACCACCTTCACATAGGGAATAATGACGTACAAACACTACAAGAGGGTATTAAAAATATTATATGGAATGCATAATATGATAAATGGTGATGATACCCAAGAAAAAACAAAGTTCTTAGGTGACTTTCAATAAATTTAGAAGTCAGAACTCCATAAGGCCATCACCAAACTAGGTGTATTTATTTTTGGTTACTTGTTCTATAATTTTGTCATGAATTCTACATAAAAAAATGATATCATTCAAAATTAAATTGTAAATTATAGAATAAAATTTACCTTTTGGGTCCCCTTTATAAGATACTATCATCTCTCAACCCAGACATTATCTATAGTAAGGACATTATTATCAATTGCATGATGACACATGATGTTCAAAAAACCCTAAAGGACTAGGTTAAAGATATAGAGTGTAAGGTGGATAAATATGACATAAAATCCTATAAAACTAATACATTTAGATAATGAGTTAGGATAGGAATTTTATTTCTTTGTATATAATTTTTTCTAAGTGACATTGTACATGTCAATAAGATTTTGGTGCCACTCCTTAGTATATTAATGGAGGAGAAGAAGATCCTAGATCTAGGATGGATCATCACTTTTTATGTTGATAGGTAATAAGACCCCCATGATAATGTTAATAATAAAATATAAGCATTGATATCAAGGATTAATGTCACTTATCATCATGATCCTCATGATGATGATAGGTTTTATTTGAACTCAAAAATGATAATGAAGTGATTCATAAGTTTAAAAATGCATGATGTTGGAGGATAAATAATATGGTAAAATGTTTTAGAGAGAGACCCAATGAAATCCTACACTCAAAAGATACCATAATAATTAACAAAAATATCAAATATGCAATCCTATAAGGGATTCCTCTAGTGGAACCTACATATTCATTGTCTATTATTAACTCACTTGGAGAGACAAACTAAATGAGTCAACCTTATATCAAACATGCAAAGCATATTATCAATGATTCTAATTCCCAACACAATGCCATTGAGGTTAATCCATCTATGTAAATAGAGCCAAAAACACTACTTGTACCATGCCTATTTCATATACACTTGCCTCACAAACTAGGTCTATATATAGACAAATTTCCATAGGATCCCTTAATATTTATGGTAGTCCATCAGTTCTTAGTTATGTAGTTTCTAGTAATTCCATAGCTCCTAGTCCCTCTATTTTTCCCAATATGCTATAAATTCTCAATTTTGTATATTCTAGTGCTTTATTTTTTATCCTTATAATTTATACTCCACCATATTTTACTACTCATGTTGTCTTTGTCTACAAGGGAAAATGTAGTTTATCTATAAATTAATCTTAGCTGAAATAAGATGAATCATGCTTACACTTTTGCTTGCTAGTATCTTTAGAAAATTGAGGTCATGACCAAGATGGATTCATTAGACCTAACCAAGGTGTCTCTTACCACGATAACATCATTAGAGAGGGTTATAAATCTTCTATTCAAGAAACACCATGTCACAACCCTAACTAGTTCCTTTATTTTCTATATATTCACAAAGTAAATGTAAAGTAAATTAAAATCTAATCTAGTTCTCACTAAATCTTGTCACAAAAAATGGGGATACTAAACATGAAATTAAATATGCATAGAATAATTATAATTAAGATATGTATAGATTTAACCCTAATGCATGGAGATAAAATTACATTAAAAAGTCATTACTTATGCTACTTCTATCTAATAAAATAGAGAATTAAAGTTAGAGATAATAACATTGAAGATGAACCCATCGAGACTCAATCTCTCCTTTGGTAAAAAAATGTTTTGCAAGATGTTTTTTGTGTATTTTTAAAGAAACTATGGATTGATAATGGACTATAGTCTATTTAATTACCTTCTAGTGAATCTCAAACATTTAAAAGACAAAGTTTCTATCTCCAATTGTAAAACGTAAGAAAATAAGTCCTCAATTAGAATGGTGGAAGAGCATATTTAAAGGAATCATAAATGAATAATTAACTTTGTCTCTATCTTTAATAAATGGAAAAAAGAATGTGTATATATAGTTGAATCTAACCCTAAAACTTTCTAAAAGTTTAGTTGATAGTGTTGACCCAGTTCAACTTTGTATCATTAATCGATAAAATCAAGTAGGTATCAGTGTGGATTAGTCAAGGCTGACCCAGAATTGTAATGTGTTAATATTAATTTGAATACAGGGTTATCCCAAGCTAACATTTTTTGGTGAATGTAAAAAATGGTTTTTGGCTTAGTTAGGGGTTAAATAAGGTGGAGAATTTCTTTGAAGAGTGTGTAAATTATGAGGCAAAACATAGAGAAGTATATAGTATAATTTTTGTGTAGATTTCAAGTGGTATTATAGGGGACAACAATCTTGTAAAGAAACAATGGTCTGCCGACCCATTTCCTAGTGCACCCTTTAAGGCATGTTCTTAGAGATATTGAGTTGGCAGCTTCTTGAAAGAGAGAAAACATAAATAATTGATAATGTTTGAAAATATTATGTATATACATATGTCCCACTAAAATCTCATCATGTGTCACTTAGGTGTAACATGGGATGGTACTTCGAGAAAATAACATAATAACACACAATGCTAAAGCTAAATAAATTTCATTATTTTAGAGCATAAAATAACTAAAAGTAAGTGACTGAAATTAACTAACAAAAAAAACTATAAATGTATGCATACCTAAACTTAACTTTATTGCACTATGGTTGTCATTTTTTAGTAGTTTTGATCATGGAGTGCATAGAGACTACTTTGGACAAACCTAAGGATACAAAACTAGAGAGAGAGAGAGAGAGAGAGAGAGAGAGAGAGAGAGAGAGAGAGAGAGAGAGAGAGAGAGAGAGAGAGAGAGAGAGAGAGAGAGAGAGAGAGAGAGAGAGAGAGAGAGAGAGAGAGAGAATGTAGGAAAGAGAAGATAATTGAACTATGTAGGCATTATGTATTAGCAAATTTGGTAATCTAGGATGATAAATTCTAAGTTAGGGCCAAATCACCAAGATAAAATTAGAGTAAATCAAGTAAATTAAAATCAAAGGCTACTAAATGAGCAAAAAATTCAAACAAGTAAACCTTAAGTAAGAAAGGTAAAAAAACTAAGTCAAATTAAGGATACAAGTAGTAAAAATGGTAACCAAAGATCAATACAAAAGTAGTAACAATAGTTACTACATAAAAGATGGGAAAAAATGGTAAAACAACATTGATGAGTGAGAATTAATAAGCCTTACTCAATCATCAATGTAAAAAGTACATAAAATGGAAAACAATATTGGTGAGTTATAAGTAACAATCCAACCTCACTCAACAATGAAAAGGGTAATAAAAATATAAATAGATATAGTTGTCTAAAAAAGGAAGTAAAAAATATAGAAATGGATGCAGTTATCTAAAAAAAGGAGTGATTATTTTTTTTCAAGGAAATTCTATTAATGTAAACCAATGAAAAAGGAAAATAATACATTGTAACTCAAGCATACTATTTTGTTCTAAATATAGATAAACCCAGAAAAAAGTAATACTATCATGTTTTTAAGATGTGAATAACAGGGAATATAAAAGTGGGGAAATCGATTTAGAATAAAATTTGCATGTCAAGGGGAGAAATAAAATTGGTGATCGGGGAAATGGAGGAAAAATCAAGGTAGAGAAACTCTTTATCGAAGTCAAGACACTAGAATTAAGTTTGTAAAAATAATGTGAACCTAGACATTAAAGACTCTAAAGAACTTTTTCTAACCATATAAATATTAAATCATTAAATTAAATATGGATATCATCGTATGAAGGCTTTATGAATAAAAATAAAGAAGGACCTACCTTCCCACAACGTGTTCCCCATTCCTTAGGACCCATTACAAAGTTGTTGGTCTAATGTGAATATTGGGTACTTACATGAGAAAGTACGTAGCACTGTAGTTTTTTTTTTTAAATTCTCCTATCCCAATATATTGTCCTATTACACCCAAGTGGACCTCACCTCTATCATGAGACCAACTATGGATTTTGAGCTTCGATTAGAAATAGGATATGTTCTATAAATCATGTCTTTTGGTGTGATGTTCAATTTTTCATTTTTATGTTTCCTTTTGATCATTTCCTTTTATTTTAAATGATTTGTATTTTAAATTTTTATTTATTTTTATATTCTTCCTCTGTTTGGGTTCAAAGAACCAAACATGCGTGTTAAAAATGACTATCATTTGAAAATTTTGGACTTGGTTGCTAAGAAAGAGATCTTAGAGAGAATGGTGTGTAAGATTCTTGTTAATTCATGTTAAATAAAATTCATATCTTTAATTCAACCTTATTTTATTCAAAGTGTAATGAAAGGAAAGGACATCAAGGGGAAATAATATGAAACAATTGGAATTACTTCAAATCATAAAAATGTGATAATATAAAAAATGGGTACAATAATAGGTAAGTATGATTCCTTATCATAATAATGTATTTAAGTGTAGGGAAACATGCTAACATATTTTGTTGTGAAATTTTTATCCACAAAATAAACAAAAATCAAATATGAGAATATGGTATCACAAACTTGTAACCATTTCTTAAAATTATAGAAAAGGAACACTTGGTTAAATAAAGCTATTTTCGAATAATATGGTGATTTTATGAGGAGATCCTAGTCTTATCCACGGCCTTACACTGCAATCCATAAAAGAGAAACCCAAGAGGGTGAATAAAACCAAAAATGGTATTTATGAGGAGGCCTTGGTCCTATTCAAGTTCTTATACTACAAGTTACAAAATAAAAGCATAAGAGGGTGAAAAAAGTATGGGACGATGAAATGGTAGAAATGGTATCTATGAGGATGGCTAGTCCAATCCATGGTATTACACTAAAAATCACAAAAGATAAACGAAAGAGGATGTGAAAATAATTTAAAAATAAAAAAATTGATATAATAAATCAATGAAAGATAAATGAATTCATGAGGAAAACTTTGTCCTATCCACTACATTACAATTAAACTAATGAGAGAAAGAAAACAAATAACTGAGGGAAGGAATTAAGGTTTATATAAAGGATATTGCTTAAAAGGGTAATATCCATGAACAAATCCTACAAAAAGTGTTATTAGGATATAATATATAAATATGATAAGTTTTTTCACCAAATATTATACCCCAGAGGATGTTGTTCAATCCTACTATAAGATTTGGGAAATATTGGAATACCTCTAGGCATGTGGGCTGCCTATAGTAGAGGTAGACCTCTAGGTTTAAGGGCTAGATCCCTAGATTTATCCTTAAGTATTTATCACATACACTAACTAATTATTTATGTGAAAATATTTATAATTATACATAAAATTAAACTAATCTAAAAGGGTGATACACTAGAAATATAACCACAAGATTATCATACTCTTGCACTAAGAGACAAGACTCATAACACTAGCTTCAAAGTCTTAAAATACTCTAACTTTAGTATTTCAACATGGAGATGCTATGCATGAAATGTAATCAAGGTAAGTGAACTAGAGATCAGTTTATAACACTAAGGCTACTTGTTCCCTTAAAAATAGACCCATATACATAACAACACTTCATTTGACCTGCTAGAGTGGAACTATTTGCATCAAACATGGAAGGATTGAGAGAAATAAAGGATAGATGTAAATGAATTGACTATTCACTATACATATATTCACATAATTTGAAAATATAGTTTATGAACTCAAAACTATATTACATGTATTACTTAAATGCAAAGTACAATATTAAACTATCAAAGCTTTTCCACACTAGGTGCAGACTTAGAATACAAGAGCCAAAATTGCTAGCATTTATATAATGTGTGAGAGGAGATAGATAAGTGGAGATCAAGGGTCATAATTACACATTTCAAGGAATGAAAATAAGTTATGTTGTAGATGAATTAACTAGAGAACAAATTTATTTAAGGTCTCCTTGGATAATTGTCCATTTGAAGCATGACAACTCTCCAAACATGGTGTAGAGGTCTTCAAATGGCTTATTAAAACTACCTTCATCATTAGGCCTCACTTGAGAAATCAGAAGTATACTATTGATACATAACACATATGCACTATCAATTATGGGTTTTAAACATGCCACAAAAATCATTATATGTGCCCTTAAGCATTATGCTTCTTATGGACACTTGTTATCATTATCTACAATCACCATCACTAGCCTTATAGGTATGTCTTGACATTTGTTACAAAATTGGCCTTTAGTTGTTAAATAATTTTTTTAATGTGGTTATATGACACCTATAAATATTCCCTTGCATTCAAATCCATGAAAAAGACCTTAAAAATGCCCCCAATTAGAATTATCATTTTCTCACTTTGCCATCACACTCCATTCTCATTATCTTCCACTGATTGCCTAAAGTGCATGACATTGTAGAATTTTTTTCATTATAATTTTATATGATAAATTGATAGGTAGGTTTAGATAAAGTCTCAATTTGCCTCCACTAATGATCCTTTAAATCTCCTTTACACCTTCAAAACATACCCAATCTTATAAGAAACCATATTTCTATCATGTTCCTACAAGTACGGTTCAGGAAAATCATGTGGGGAAGGAAATTGGAGAGTATTATATAGGTTAAAAAAAAATTCAAATAAAACTATCTCTCCTTCATGAATTTCCATCCATCTATTTCCAATCTAGTCAAAAGTAAGGGTTTTGGAGTGTTTTTATTGTTTTAAACTCTTAAAGATTGTTCATACAATCCTGATGTTGAAACCCCAAAAAAATTCAACTAAAATAATTTTAGGGACCCTATTCAATAATTTATATCTCCTTAGGGTCTCTTTAAATGTTCCTATACTGTTTTGAGCTCTTGAAGTTAGCCTCTCGAGCTTAAGACTGAAGATTGGGTACCACTAAGGTGAGAAAGGTCAAGTTTGACCAACCTATGTGATGTCCATGCACACTAATTATTTAAATTAACCTTATATCTATTATTTAAGTTAATCCAATTAATCTTAAGGTTAAATTGGTGTTATAGATGATATTAGACCCCTTTAGGGCTTTAAGCCTAGTTTAGGCCTTTGACTGTGCATAATTGCTCATAACCACCTCTGAGTGATTTCTAAATATTAAAATGTTTCCTTCATGATTTTTATGTTAAAATAAAATATCTCACACCATTATAAAATTTTTTATAACTTCCAAACACATCTTATTACCCTGTTCATGTCAAATCTACAGTCACCTTATTTCTTAGAGTGCCTTATATTTGAGATAGAACAAAGGGAAACTCCCCTATTTTCTCAAGCAATATGAAGATATGATAGGATAAGGTTGGTCATTATGGTTTTATTTAGTTAATTTAAATATTTTATCAAATTATAGGGTCTTTAAACTCCATATACTTCAAAATATACTTGTATGACAAGACTGTGTAGGGTCTTGATAAATTTTCAAGGTTGTTGTTATAAGTTAATGCCCTTACCCTATTTGATTTCCTTCCAAGAAAACATTACCTTGACCCTAAAACTATTTTAGTGATAAAATGATGGTAAATTCCTTATACAAACTTTTCCAACCCCCAACTTGTACTTGTCTCTACTTTCCTAGCTTAGTTGGTAGACTATGACTATATTATTCACTTAGAAATAAGATATGTCTATAGTTGTCCTTCAATGCTAGAATTTATATCTCATCTTTCAATATATAATTTAAGTATTTTAACTCATTAAATAATTTCTTGGGAAAATTTATATGTCTATAGGGTTAGTGATCAATGCCTTTCTAACATACTGGCCTAAGTTGGTCTTTCCACTATAACAAGCTATAGGTGACTATCCTTAGGCCACATAGACCGTTGTAAGATTTTATAAATAGTATGTTTCATGATTAGGATATCCTTTAAGTATTTGGATAAATATTCAATTTTTTTGAACTCATATTTATCCATAGGTATAATCATCCAAATTGTATACTCTTAGTATCTTATCATTGTATAGTCCTGTTGTAGGTGATCATTTTGAGAGAAAGAGAGGTTCCTTTAGGTGTTTCTTAGTGTCATAACCTTGTGATTCAACCTATTTATCTAATTTTTTATTTCATGATGTCATATATATCCAAATAGAGTCATTTTACATGAATATATTATTCCATCATGCCACTATTATATTGTAAGGTCATTTAAGCTTTAAGAACTATACATAACACTGAAAATCCACAGTAAAGTTATGCTTGAGATGGATAGATGATCTACACAGTCCTTATTTTAAGAAAACAATAGATTATCATATCAATTATTTTTCATGTGTTTTGGATAAATGATAATAACATTTAAACCTACTCAAACCCTAAGATACTCTAGTATGGGAGGGTTAAATGTAAGACAAAATCCCTATTTCAGAAATTTTAAGGTAACATATCCCTAAAGCAACTTTCTCAAACTATGAACATAGTTTCAAGTATATTTGACACTTTATGGATATATTATTGATTCTATGTCACTCTCCATGTTCCTATACTTGATAAGGCTCTCAAACAATCCTATACACCTAACATTTAACTGATCACTCCTCTATTGGGACCACTTGTAGGTGCACATGCAAGACACAAGGTAGTATATGAATATATTCTATCATAACCAATCCTAAACCATCTTAGATGGATAACAAAATGTTTATTTCACTTAGGATAGCTATCACGACCTTGAAACCTTCATGTTTGACCATCATAAGTATGTAAGAGTCTTCTCTTACCTTCCTATAGGTGGATGTCTATAGGAAACTAATTGTGAATGAATATGACCATGGTTTTCATCAATATGTTAGTATTTGAGACTAAAAATAAAAATGATGTAACTAGGTGTTATGTTTATATATTTTGAAGAAACAATAATCCCTATTTCTTGAATTTGCTTTCATGAGAAAACTTTGCAATAAATGAAAATATTAGTCTATAACCCCAATGGTGACTCAACTAGCAAACTGAGATATATTGGCTCATCAATTCAGTTCCACATATGCAACCAAGGATTTAAAACATGATATAAGGAATCTACACTCTCCAACACCATGTGCAATACTTGGTTTGTACAAACTTACTCAAATAGAGAGGAAACCATGAGGTGATGCGGATGAGAATGTAGAAATGAGTGGTAGACCTCCTTAACAATGATTCATAGATCCTGATACACTAATCATGGAAATCTTTCCATGAACTTGGATTAGAACGAGGTTACTATCTCCCACTAATTACATTTGACCTGATTCAACTCCTCATAGTCATACCATCAAAACATGGACTGACTATCTCTACTTGCCTAAGAGAATGATGAAATAATAGAATAATTTTATTCCATTTTAAGGTGTTTCAAAGATAATTAAATGTGTGAATGAGTTCATGGGAGCTAAAGAGACACTGTTTAATCCTACCACACATGCCACACTCTTGAACAAAGTGTACAACTACCCAAACTTCCTCTTTTTTCAAATATTTTCTTCTTATGATGTAGAAAACTATAAACTTCAATTAAGGAATACCACATCTGAAAATAATATGACATGAGGGACATTTATAAAGACCTTAGAAAAATTTTCCTTCTAGGAAAACCATACAAGCTTCATAAATAACCCCAAAAGTGACCTTAAGTTACATGAAATGACTTAAGACTAAAATTGACTATGACCAAGGCTAAAGACACAGTATAATATCCATATCTAAGATCATAGAACAAATTTTGACCTTGGAGTATCCCTATCTAAGTTTTTAACTATAGAGGGTTGACCTATTTTTGACTTATGGTCAAAATAATCAACATTTATGGTGAGTTCCTAGGGATGGCAAGTGAGTTATGCCAAAGATCAGTAGCCTACTCCTATCCATTAGGATATGGAGTCACCTTGTACAAATTTGAAACTTAAATTCCTTTGAAACCACACTAAACATATTAAAAGACACAAATAAAACACACTGAAATAAATACATGTGTTCTCAAGAACACTTATTGAACACACACAGATAATAGAAACAAAGACACACCTATCTTAATATCTATAAGACCTTAAAATTAAGGTGAAAAATAACTCACCATGATTCAACTAGGGTTAAATATGGTACCTCTTTCATATGTTTTGCTCCATGAGAGAAATCTAGCATGTTTCTCAACAAACACTTGCTTATGTGGATTATAAAAAGGGTTACCATCCTTAGATTTTATTCTATTTGCAAGTGTTCCACTTAAAACCTTCAAAGACACTCATTTCCTTCCAAGGACCTTATTTTGAAATGTAATCTTCTTGACTCTTGCCATTTTCAATTGGTGTTCTTAAAACAAAAAATTTGGAGAGATTAAGATTGCCTCAACTTCACTCTCTTCACTATCATTATGTTATTGAAGTATGAGATCATCAAGCTTATCTTCATTCTTCTCCAAAACATATGATAATGGATCAACATTAGTCTGAGGTATTAGTTACTTCTTAAACACAAAATCTTTTGCCTTGGATCCATGAGACTTCTCTATGACTACAAATTCCTTGGGAACAACTTGAAATGCATATTTATTCTCAATAATATAACTTCTTTCATTATTGGGAAGACACTTAACAACCTATTTTTTAGGCTCATAAACAAGCTTATCATTAGTTTCAAGTTTCTGAGGATGAGAAGTGTTTTTACCTAGCTAATCAAATTCTTGACTAATGGCATTGAACCTTTTCCATAGGTCATATTCTTCCTCATGAATGTCATGTTCAAGGACTCCATCAATTTCAAGTAGAAAGACATTATTCTTCTCACCATAGTGATCTATCATACTTTGAAAACTATCATGATCATACACATGAATCAAGTAATTGCCTTTAGTAAATTATGAGAAAGAATGCTCAATTCTTACCTCAGATTGCTCATATGCCCCCTCATGGATGATGTATGTGTGAAGATAAATTAATTCAATGTAGGTATACTAATCATATCCATAAGTGTATTCACCATACTCATACAAATATTAGATATTCTTTTAATATTATAATATGTCCCATCATCCATAGCAAACTCATCATGATCATTGATGACATAATTCAAATTGGAGCTTGCTTCCATGTAATGCTCAATGTGAAATTTAGCAAGTGGTTGATTCCTGATGGTTACCTTTATTTCATACCTTTTCTTGAAGGCCAATAAGGACCAATCAACTGAGAGATAAACTCATATATTGGCTATGAAATATCTTGAGAAGTAGATATAAAATTGGGTAGGCAAGTTAATAGACATAATGTCTCAAAAGATGAGGAAACTAGGACAATCATGTAGGAAAATCTTCAAACTCTTGACTAGTCCTAGTAACCTAGCAAGTGTCCCGTTAATTTAAAGTAACCCTTTACTATGTGGTTCACAATTTATACCCAATTTGTTAGCTAAAACACTGGGCATCACTAATGTGCTAGCTCCACTATCAACTATGTAGTTATGAACAAGTTTATCCCCTAAAATGAAATTGAGGTAGAAGGTTGGAGGTTTCTTAGATTTGGTACAAGGTTATATAATTTTATTATGAGAATTTTTGAGATAAAAATCACCATGACTTGATGGTTGAGGGATGACATGAATTTGAGACAACAATTTTTTTAGAATTTACTTTTGACTAGGCATGTGAAGGACATCCCAAAGAGAGATAGAGGCCTTAGCACTTTTCAATGAATCAACCTTGCTCAATACTAAATTATTTACCTTTTATTGAGTCTTTGAAGGCAAGAATTTTTTTTTTTATCTTGAGACATTGGAGAAATTTATGTCACTATCCCAATGTTCTAACTTGAATAAGGTCAAGGAGTTGTAGGGATTACCATGCTTGTAATCATGACTTATTTCTTTACATGAGGACTAGTTGAACTTGTAAGCACTATTATGACATTAATATGTGCCCTTGGAGAGAGTTATTTAGGATACCTCAAACTAATCCAAAATATTGGGACAACTCTAGGCTATGGGTAATCTATGATGGGGCTAAACCTTTAGAGAAGGCCAACTTCCTCTTGATGGATCACCTTAACTAATGTTACTACAAAGAAAAGGGTTATAAATGGGAAAGGGATCCTAATAAGGATAAAAAGGTGATGCACAAAATAAAAATGGAAGACTCCCATTATATTAAACCCATATTAAACTAGAATAAGATATTTCTAGCTCACACAACCTCATAATCTAACTCAATGCATAAGTGTTTCATTGATTAGGTTCAGGCAGAACATAATCCAAATCTATAATAGCTTAAAAAACCCTTAAAAGAGGTCAATAAGGAGGAAAATGGATGAGTAATATGCTCCTTCACACAATTTTATCCTTCAAAACTCACTAAACACTGATCTAAAGCAAGATATAGGTAAATAAATTCCATTAATGCATCAAGAGGTAGTTATTACAAATGATTCATAGGGTTTAGCCTAATTAAGATGAGCATATCTTGAAATATCTCAAAGAGTCCCCTGATACTCCAAAAAATGAGCATCCTTTTAAAAATGGGAAATAATGCATAATATAGAGAAAAGAAAAATAAATAAGAGGGAGCATGTTAACTAATAACAATCGATTAGCTACTGTCACATTTTGATCAAATCAAGACTAACCCTTTATCAACAAGTTAACCTTCATTTATCCCAATAGCCTCTGAATAATTTTATTAATTGAGAAATAGACCAAAGGATAAGAGTCTATTTTGTAGATGATGAGTCATGATTATTTCAAGGAAGAAATTTCCTTAAGATATGAATAGCATTGAATTCTCCAACTACTTCTCTAACCAATAAATCTCTTTGCTTTGATCTTCCACACCACCTTCCACTTGTTTTCACTATTCACGAAAAGAGAATACTCATATCTAAAATTATAATAGAACCATGCCATGTATACTTTGATAAATGGTAATTACATACTTGTTTGATGATATGACTATATCAAAAGATGAGACACTCCTTCATAACCATATATATCTACCCCAACTTCAATTTCTGAGCATATGTCTTACTATAGATTGAAAATCAATATCATTTATTAGTTTTCATATAGATATAATATCAATGAAAACTTACAGGATGTATGGTATTATTTTGAACAATATTAGGTATAAATAGTATCATCATAACTTTGAACCTTTAAGAAGCTAACACATCATTATCTGCATAGATATTCTATAAAAATCAATGATCACAATCATAAAACAATACTATAACCTTAGAAAATGTGCCCCATAAGATCTACATCTTTGAACTAGAGGTTAAGACTATGATTTAATGGTGATATAACTTCATCATAACCGTCCTAAATATATGAATCTATTCAATGATTAATGTTTGCTTGAATAAGCTCTAATGGAAACATAGCTCTTTTAATAATTTGCTCTAGTTTGACCTATGGTTGCATTCATTCTCCATTTGAAGTACCTAGCTTTCAACTTTTGATACTGACTATTAATCTTCATCTAGGCTTGTAAACTTGTTCTATATATTAGTTCCACATTAATCCTAGGATCCCACTATCATCCTATCCACCTCTATTCTTTTTCCATGTATTAGCTTTTCATGTATCCTTAGGATATGATGACTCTTTGACCTCTCACTCACCATAGATCTGATATGATAAAATGGATCATGCACCATCAATCTACTTGGACCCATTGGATTTGTTAGTCACCATATACCATTATATCTCCATTTAGGTACTTTATATCTTTAAACTTGTCAACCATGAGTTAAATATTAATATATGATAGCCTTTTGACTTGATGTTCATCATTGATCTATGAATACACTATCGAATGCATGTCATTGGATCTTTAGGACCCACTGGCTTTATCAATCACAATGCATCATTAGATTTGATCTTAGATTATAATATTTGGAAACTTTTTAGTTTTATGTTCATCCTTGAAACATTTTAATTTAAATGGATTTTTGACATAGCTTTAACTTAATGTCCCCATGCATGTTTCACTCTACAAGTCTAACTTTGAAGTTTTATATCTTGAGATAGAAAAGACATCAAGATATGAAATTTGAAAAGGATGTTATTGGAATAAAAGAAATCATGTCCATGTGATCCTTTAGTATTTATAGGCTTCCTAATCATACTTATAAAATTCATAATAAAATTGGTCTATTCATCCCTATATGACGTGCTCATGATGTTGTAGTTCTTATAGGCTTGAGACTAAACTTTCAAGGATCAAAAATATTTTATAAGACATATGAAACCTACTTTATGTCCATGAAGGACATGATCACTATGATAACTTGATGATCCTTTTCACATTGTAATCCTAGACTTATTTTCAATCCTACTTCCTAAGGATTAACAAATTGCACTTTAATCTTGCTTAAAGTGTTTTAAAAGCTTTGTAAGCAATATGAGATCTTATTTGGACCACTCATTCCATCTATAACTCTATTTATCTGATCTATCCAAGTATAAGATTTTTATGTGAGCTAAATTTGGCCAACATCTTTGGTGACTCATAGGGAAGCATGCCTAGTATGCTTGAGAACCTAGACTATTTGCCTTGTCTGATCCATTAGGCATGGAGTCTCTACTCTAGTTTAGCAGATTGATTTGTAGCTAAAATTGGCTACCAAACTCTATATAAATCCTCTTGAAGAAACAAGGATAATAAGAACAAAAAAAATAAAGGCAAGTGAATGTAGGTACTTGGAGAAACAAAAAATATCTAACCTACTAAATAAATGTACACACAAGCACTTACAACAAAACATGGAATCTATTCTAATATATAAAATATTATATAAAAATTTACAAGAACCTCCCTCCTAGGTCAAATGGGAAACTTTTAGTATCTTTCACTTGTAACAAACCAAGATGAAAAATACCTTTCTTTGGAGGTACCAAAAAAGGTGAACCAAACAACTTGATGGCCAATCCTTTTGATGTACTCTCTAATGGATATAATGGAATAAACATTTCTCTAATGTAGACATACTAGTCCAAGTATTCTAGGCATGGTTTATGTTGGAATATGGGATCACTTTCTTGATGTTTCTAATCACTCTTGAGAAAGCCTTTCATGAAGACATCATTTAGGCTCTTGGGAGAAACTACACTTTGTTCACTTGGTGGTTCAAAAATATCATGTCATTCCTCCTTGTCCTTGTGAAAATTAGGACTAATCATGCTTAGAAAATCATGATCATAGGTTTCTAGAAGAATGACATGTCCCTTAATCTTTTTTAAATATTTGGTTATGTCATTGAACCACTACCAAAATATTTTGAATTTTTAACTATTGTATTCATCAAACAACATCTCTTAAGCATTTGAGATGTATCTTTCATCAGCCTCACTCAAGATTTGATCTTGATATTAAACTATAAATGAGGGTTGAATTAACCTTCCAAGGTATAAAATATCACACCTATCTTTCTCAATCTCTAATCTACTTTCCTCTTACTTTCAAATATCAAGGCTATCCTCAACTGACACCTAATATTGAAGTGAAATAACCTTAGGCACCTAGTTAATCCTCTTATTCATCTATGTAGAATGGACCTTCAATATTCCATTCAAGTTATGCCCCATGTTTAATTTGAGTATTTTCCTCTTTAGGAAAGTTTGTAATACTAAGTTACTCCATTTCACTCAATAAATCCAAGCACAAATTTACCATTGATTTTATAAGTTGCTTGAGCTACCCTTGTCCTCCATAATAGGTTCATGAAGTCTATCATCTTGCTTTTATCAACTTCTTGCAGATTTAAAGCTGAAACATGTTCCTCCCTATGAAATGGGCTGATTATCATAATTTCCTTTTCATAGACACCTACATTTTCCTCCTTAGTCTCACCTATGATTTCAATCTCCTCCTCTATCATTTTCAAAAAAAATTATTTATCTAAGAGGGAAATGGTGGGAGGGTGAATAGGATCACCTTTCTTGTAGCTTAAGAGAGTGTTCTTCTAGCTAGGGACTTTCAATGTCTTCTTTGGTGGCTCTTAAACTAGTATTTGGACCTCTACAACCAACACCTCCTTATTCTTTATGCCTTTTTGAAATGATTTCCATGATGGAAATGAGTATGGAATAGACACCTTTTCTTCAATTTGAATAGTTGTTGGAGAGGGTGGTCTCATAAGTGATGACATGACATAGCTAGGGTCGAATATGTTAGAGAAGATCCATGATGGAATGGCTTCATGATATTAAGTGGGAATGGGTTTAGGGGTAGGATAGGGCAAATTTATTTAATCAAGTGTGACATACTCTTTCTCTCACTACTTAAAAGCCTTTTAAATGGATAACACCCACCCTTTCAAGTCTTGCTTCTCAGCCTATGGATAATTAGCTTCTTTAATGGATGACCACATGTTCCAAAACTCTTGCAAGAAGATTCCTATCCCTTCCATGTCATGAATAGGGAATAATTGTCCAATATTAACCACCTCATTGATTTTTTAAATCATTATCCCTTGGTCCAATATTGCCTCTCTGACTTTTTACACGGATGGACTTAAATAAGATTGACTGGGGGGTTGATTAGGAACTCTTGAAAGCTGAAATTAAGGGTCTTATAAGGGAGAGGACACATAAAACTAATCCAAATGATATTTCTACTCTTCATAATATATCAACACACTATCTACATTTTGGATCATGTTTCTCAACATTGTTATGTCCTCATTCCTATAAGATGCCCATTATTCACCCTCATAAAATCACCATCTATTCTTGACTAATTGAAGATCACTTATTCCCTTTTATAGAATATGGATATGGATGATCGAATAATATTTTAAACCCTTACAAATCTCAGTTATCAACTCAATATAAACTAATAATGTTTTCTTGAATCCTGACAAGGATGTAATAGGATAAGCTTGGTCTTGACAAGGGGAATTACAAGATAGATTTAAATGCATAAGAAGTTGACCATGGTCATATATAGGGGTGGTAAGAGGTAGAATAACATGTTTGGGTTGATAGGCTATTTTAGGGCCACTTGGGGGGATATACACATTATTTTCTTGATAAGTGTGATGCTAAGGTAGAGAATAAGCATGTTGATCAGAAGATGGTTGATTATACACACCAAATTACAATGATTAGGCACTTAGTTAGGTTGCTTAAACTAGATAATATATGCTATAAAACACCTTTGATGTTTGAACACTTTCCTCTAAAGGTTTATTGGACGAAGATAACACCAAAAATATTCACTAGTGAACAACATAGTAAATCCCACCAGGAATTCTAGAAACTATTATGACATTAATCTACACCCTTGGAGAGATTTTTTTTAGGATCCCTCCAACTAATCCACAATAGTTGGAGAACCTTAGGCTTTTAGTAACCTATGATGGGTTTGAACCTTTGAATAAGGCCAACTTCCTATTGATGTATCACATAAACTAATTGTACTACAAGGTAAAGGGTTAGAAAGGGGGAAAGGGCTCCTAAGAATGCTAAAAAGGTGATGCACCAAATAAAAATGGAAGACTCACATAATATTGAACCCAAACTAGATCAACACAAGATAATTCTATCTCACACAACCTCATAATATATCTCAATGCATAAGTGTTTCATATATTAGGTTTAGGTAGAACACTAATCTAGACTTGAAATATCTTGAAAACACCCTAAAAAAGGTCAGCAAGGAGGACATTGTATGAGAAAGATTATCCTACACATAATACCATCATGTACAACTCACTAAATAATTATTTAAGGCAAGAGATAGATAAATAAATTCCATTATTACATCAAGAGATAGTTCTTAAAAATGCTTTATAAGGTATAGCCTAATCAGGATGAGCATTTATTGTAATATCTCAAAGAGTCCCTTGATACTCCTAAAAGAGATCATCCTTTTACAAATGAGAAAGAATGGGTAATATAGAGAAAAAGAGAAGAGAGAAGAGGGAACATGTTAACCAAGAACAATTATTGAGATGCTACCACCTTTTGATCAAATTAGGATTAAACCTTCATCAACAAGCTAACCTCCATTTATCCCAATAGACTCCTAATCATTTCAGTGACTGATCAACACACTATAAGAAAAACATACAATAATATAAGAGTCTATTTTGTAGATGATGAGTCATAATCCTTTAAAGGAAGAAATATACTTAAGATCTAAATAACATTGTATTATTCAACTACTTGTCTCATCACTAGATCTCTTTGCTTTGAGCTTTTATGTCACCTTCCACATGATTTTATTGTTCATGAGAAGAGAATCCTCATATCTATAATTCTTATAGAGCCATGCCATGTGTTATTTGAGTAGTGATAAGTACTTTCTTTACTAAGGATATGAATATATCAAAAGACAAGATACTCCTTCAGAACCATATATATCTTCCCCTACTTCAATTTTTGAGCATAGGTCTTATTATAGATTGAAAACTAATCTCATTTATTGGTTTTCATATAGATATAATATCGATGAAAATTTATAGGCTGTATGGTCCCATCTTGAACTATATTATGTCTAAAAAGACCTATTCTACCTTTAAACCTTGTGAAAGCTGAGGACTTGTTATCTACATAGATATTATTTAAAAAGCAATGACCACTATCATGAAACATTATTATAACCCTAGAAGACAACCACCATAAGTTTTACATATTTGAACCAGAGATTGAGACCATGATTTAATGGTGTTAGAACTTAATCATAACCATCTTCAATATATGACTATGTCTCATGCTTAATGGATGTTTGAATAATATTTAATGGTCACATAGATCTTTGATTCATTTGCTCTGGTTTGACCTATGGTCATACTCATTCTCTATTTTTAAGTCCTTGCTTTTAAATTTTGATATTGACCATCGATCTTGATCTGGACTTCCTGACTTATGCCATCTATTAGTTTTATATTAATCTTAGGATCTTACTATCATCTTATCTACTTTTGTACTTACACCATATGGTAGCTTCACATTCATTCCTAGGATATGCTAAATTTTTGAACTCTTACTTGTCCTCAATCTACTTTTGTATGATAGATCATGCATTATTGATCAGCTTAGACCCACTAGATTTATTAGTCATCATATACCACTAAATCTCCATTTAGGTACCTGAGATCATGACACTTGTCAACTATGCATCCAATATTAAGATACAATGACCTTTTGACTTGATGCTCAATGTTTATATATGAATGCATGATTGAATTCATGTTATTAGATCTTCAAGACCCATTATCTTTATTAGTCACTTCACACCATTGGATTTGATCTTAGATTTTGATATTTAGACACTTTTTATCCATGTATTCATCCTTAGAAATTTTGAATTCAATATATATTTACCATAACTTTAACTTGATGTCCTTGTAAAAGTTTCACTCTATTGGTCTAAATTTGAATCTTTATATCTTGAGATAGAAAAGACATCAAGATATGAAATTTTTAGAGGATGTTCTTAGCATTAAAAACATCATCTCCATGTGATCATTTGGGATTTATAGGTTTCTTAATAATACTTATAAAATACAAAATAAAATGGGTTTGTTCATCCCTACGTGACATGCTCATGATGGTCAAGTTTTTCTAGGCTTGAGCTTGAACTTTTAAGGCTCAAAATGAGTTTTCAAGACTTGTAAAACCTAATTTATGTCTATGAAGGTCATGATCACCATTATAACCTCATGATACTTTTCACTTTGCAATCCTAGACGTATTTCCAATCCTACTTATGAAAGATGAATAAATTCAACTTTAAGCTTGCTTAAAGTGTTTCAAAAGCCTTTTAAAAAATATGAGATCTTCTTCTTTGGGCCAATCATTCCATCCAAAAATCTATTTAGTAGATATATATAGGTATAAAATTTGTATGTGGTATAAATTTGGGCAACAAGCACACCATTATCATCTCCTAGAGCCTTCCTCTTATATATAATATTCTCTATAACTAAATTGCCTTGGTTAATAACATAAGTGTCTTCAACTAGAAAGTTAGTGAAACTCACTCCTTGAGGTTGCCATCCTTCATTAGCTTGTATGAGAGATTCATCTTATAATGATAGTTTAGGATTAAATCCTCCTTATAAAACCATATATTTATCTCCATCTTTGTTGGCATCCATGAACTAACCTTGTTTCCATTCCTATCCTTGCACCAAGTTATAATGAATAGGTACCATCACTTTTGTGTTAGAGGTGTAAATAGGATTGTATACATTGGTAGGCCTATTAAAGTTAGGCTACCCTTGACCTCTCCTTTACCCATATTGTTGACCATATTATTTAGGATAGAGTTATGGGTTTTGATGAAAAACTTGCTTCAAACTTGTCTAAGATGAGTTTCCTAGAATTTAGACCTTGTTTCCCAATAAATTGTCTCTTCTACTTTCTTAGGAGCATTCCTAGACTTGGTGTGTACATTTAGAATTTAGGAAACACTTGGAGTATTAGTAGAAGTATTTGGAATAAGAGTTACATAGAATTTTTTGGACAACTTTCCAGTTTGTATGAGGCCATTCTTAGCTCTAATGGCAAGGTCATATGTTTTAGGGAAGGTGTAACCACCTATGTATTGCAACATTAGGGATATTTTAGTAATAATAGCACTCAAATATGTGGGAAACATAAAACTAGAAGATGATATGATGGGAGGAAGTAATCAATGTCAAATAATTTGGAATCTCTCATTAAAATCATGTATTATCTCCTTGGGGGCTCTTTGAATCATATTTGAGTTGATGGATGAGTGATGTGTGATCAATCTTGTATTCAAACCTTGATGTTAATATCTCTCCAAAATCATCCTAACTTGTGATATATGCACCAGGAAAAGTCCTAGACTAATAAAGTATTGTCCCTATAATGGAAATTAAAAATGAGTATAATAGTAATATTGATCTTAGTAACACTAAAAATTTCAAAATTTTGAGATATCCTTAATGTGCTCACTAGGAGTGACATGACCTTCACCATTAAATGAAGGAACACTCTTTGTAGCATTAGGTAAATGTCATAATATACATCAAGATTGATAGGGTTTTTAGTGTTAAAGGATACGAAAGCATGCTACCTATCCATGTTATCCTCAAGTTATTCTTAACTTTATTGTATTTCATGTTTAGTAAAGTCCTCTTGCTCTTTAAAGGTAATAATAGGCTAAGGATGTTGAACTTCAAGAGGAAGTTTAGGTTGAATAGATGGGTTTATGGGATTGAACACTGTAATAAAATATGACCTAGTAAGGACCATAAAGTATGAGCATAAATATATTACAAAATAGTGGTCTAAAGCTATATTTTACCTTGAGTTGACTCATCAAATACTAAGTAAAACACCATATACAGCTACGATGTTGTCAAGACCAACATTCACCTTCATAAGTTATCTTTAGGAAAATAGTCCCACTAGTCATTACAAAAATTTTATCACCAAATATCACACCCTGGAGTATGTTTTTAAATCCTAATATAATATTTTCAAAACATTTGAATACCTCTAGGCCTATGGATTGTCTATAGTAGAGGTAGACCTCTAGGTTTAAGGGCTATCTCCCTAGATTGATCCTTAAGTACTTATCACCTATACTAAATGATTGATTATGTGAAAGGAGATAAATAGAAATAAAATTAAACTAATATAATGGGTAAATACACCTCCATAATATTATCATACTATTATTCTAAGAGACAATACTCACAACATTAGCTTTAAAGTCCTAGAATACTCTAGCATTAGTATTTCAACATGGAGGTGATATGCATGAAAACTACTCATGGTAAGTAAATTAGATATTAGTTGAAGAAAATAAGGCTAATTTTACACTTTAAAATAGACCCATACACTTAAAAATAATTCATGTGACCTTCTAGAGTGGAGCAACTAGCATCAAGTATATAAGGATTGAGAGAAAGCAAAGATAAACGTAAATGACTTGAATATTCATTATACATCTCTTCACATAATTTGACAAGATATTTTATGAAATAAAAACTAGATTTAATGTATTATTCAAAGGAAAATTATAATATAAAAATAGTATAGATTCACCATATTAGGTGTGAAATTAGTATACAAGAGCCAAAATAGCTAGCATTATAGAATGTGTGAGACGAGACAGAGAAGTGTATCTCAAGGATCACAATGACACATGTTAAGGCACAAAAATTAGTTAAATTATAGATTAATTAAGTATAAAATGGATGTCTAAAATTATCCATTGACAAATCTCCACTTGAAGTATGAAAACTCTCCAAAATTCTCATAGAGGTCTTCAAATGGCTTCATAAAACTACCTTTATCATTAGGCCTCTCTTGAGCACTCCAAAGTAGACTAGGGAGAGATAAAACATATTAATTGTCAAATATGGGTTTAAAAAAAACCATAATTATCATCATATGTCTCCCTAACCATTGTTCTTCTTCTAGACACTTATTCTCGTCATATGTAGTCACCATCACTAGCCTTATAGGTATGTCTGGACATTTGTCACCAAAATGGACTTTAGTTGTTTAATAAAATTCATACATGGGATGATATGAAAATTTTAAATATTCCCATTGCATTCCAATCCGTGAATCATACCTTAAAATTCCCCCTAATTGGACTTATCAATTTTTCACTTGGTAGTCACCCTCCATTGTCATTGTCTTCCATAGACTGCCTAAAGTAAATGAGTTTGTAGAAGTGTTTCCATGATAATTTTCTATGATAAATGGACATTGATGGTTACATAACTTCTAAATTTACCTCCCATAATGATCCTCATCCTTAAAATCTCCTCTACACCTACAAAACATATAAAATCCTATAATAAGCCATGTTTATGCCATGCCCATACAAGTAGGGTTGAAAAAATCATGTGATGAAGAGAATGGGAGAGTATTATATAGTTTAAATACCATTTCAAGATAAAAATATCTCTCTTTCATGAATTTCCATCCATATATTTCCAATTAGGTCAAGAACAAGGGTTTTGAAGGGTTTCTATAAGGATTGTTCATACAATCTTGATGTTTAAACCCTAAATCAATTCCACTAAGAGCATGTTAGGGACCCTATTAAATCATGCATATATCCTTATGGTCTCATGAAATGTTTGTATACTATTGTAATCTTTTGAGGTTAGCCTCTCGAAGTTGAGAGTGAAGATTGATTACTCTTGAGGTGAAAAAGGTCAAGTTTGGCCAACCTATATGATCTATCTACACACAAATGATTTAATTCACCTCATATATATCCTTGAAATTCATCCAATTCATTTTAACGTTCACTTGGTGTTAGATATGATGTTAAAGCCATTTAGGGATTTAGGCCTAGTCTAGGCCTAATAGGCTTGATTGTGTATAATTGCTTATAACCACCTTTGAGTGGGTTTTAAATATGACAAAGTCTCCTTCATCATTTTTTATGTTTAAATAAAAATCTCAAACCCTTATTCATTGTTATATCACTTCTGAACACATCTTCTTACCCTCTTCATGTCAAATTAGTAGTAAACTTGTTTCTTGGATTGCCCTCTATTTGAAAAAGAATAGAGGGCATCTCTCTTATTGTTTTAACCAATGTAAAGGTATGAGAGTCTTAGGTAGGTCATGATGATATTATATATAAAATTCTAATATTAAATCACTTTTTAGGGTCTTGAAACTCTATAGACTTCAAAATAGACTTGTATGACAAGAGTGTTCAAACTCTTGAGAAATTTACAAGGTTATAGCTATGGGTTAATGCCATTAACCTATTTAATTTACTCTAAATAAAACATTAACTTTACCTTAACACTATGTGAGTGATTTAAGCATTTTAAATTCCTTCTAAATCTTTTCCAACCCCCAAATTGTACTTTGCTCTAATTTTCAATCTTGGTTAGTAGACTGTGACTATATTATTCACTTAGAAAGAAGATATGCCTATAGGTGTCCTTCGATTCTATAATTTATATCTCATTATTAAATATATAATTGAAGTCTTTAAAATCATTACATAATTTCTTTGGAAAATGTCTATGTCTATAGGTTCAGTGCTTAATGCCTTTCTAGCATACTAGACTGAGATGGTCTCTCTACAATAACAAGCTATAATTGACTATCCTTAAGCCATAAATACCATTGTAATATGTTTTAAATTGTATTTTTCATTCCTAGGATCTAATTTAAGTCTTCTTATACCTATTAAACTTATTGGAACTCATATTTTCCCAAATGTATATTCATCCAAATTGTATATTCTTAGTGTCTTATCAGTTTATAGTCTAGTTATATGTGATCATTTTGAGAGAAAGAGACATTATTATAGTTGTTACTTAGTTTCATAACATTATCCTTAAAACTATTTAGCTAATTTGGGGATAATGGTGTCATATATATTTAAATGGAATCACTTTCCATGAAGATATGCTTCCGTTATACCACTATTAGACTGTAAGGTCACTTATGTTTCAAGAACTATAGATAACACTAAAAATCCACAATAAATCTATTTTTGATAAGGATAATTTATCTACACAATCATTTTTATGACCAAACAACTGATTGTCATGTCAATTCATTATCATGTTTTTGGACTACATGATAGGAACATTTAGACCTACTCAAACGTTAAAACACTCTAGTATGAGGGGTTCAAATGTAAGATAGAATACTTCTTTAGAAAATTTTAAGATAAAATATCCCTAAATAAAATTTAAAAAACTATGAATATGGTTTCAAGTTTTTTTGACACTTTATGGATATAATATTGATGATATGGCCTCTTCATGTTCCTAGACTTGATGAGGCTCTCAAACAAGCTCAAACACCTAACACTAAACTATTCACTCCTCTATTGGGACCACTTGTAGGGGTACATGTAGGACACAAGGAATTGCATCAAATTGGTTTCTCATAACCAATCCTAAACCATCTTGTATAGATAAAATATATTACTTTTACTTTAGGAGACATCTTACCACCTTGAAACCTTCATGTTTTACCATCATAATTAAGCAAGGCTCTTATTTTACCTATCTATAGGTGGATGTCTATAGGTAATTAATTATGCATGAATATGATTGTGTTTTTTATCAATATGTTAGTCTTTTAGACTAAAAATACAAAATAAGGAACTGGGTGTTATGTTTAGAGAGGTTGAAGATAAACTACTCCATATATCTTGAAGCCACTTTCATGAGAAAACTTTACAACAAATGAAAATATTGGTCTGTAACCCCAATGGTGAACCTCAAATAGAAAAATAATATATCTTGTATCATCAACTCATTACACACATGAAAAAAATGTTTTAAACCATGAGATAATAAATACACACTCTCTAACACCATGTAAAGTACTTGGTTTATATAGACTAACTTAGATAGAGAGGAAATCATGAGGTAATGGGGATGCATATGCAAAAATGAATACTAAAAATCCTTTGTAATGATTCATAGATCCTAATAAACTAATCAAATAAATATTTCCATGAAATTGGAGTGATAAAAGGGTATTATCTCCCACCAAGTGCATTTGATCTTATTCAACTCCTAGTTGTACCATCAAAAAAAGATTGACTATCTCTGCTTGCCTAAGAGAGCGATGGAAGAATGGAATGGTTTTATGCTATTTTTAGTTGTTTTAAAGATGATAAAATTTGGATGTCAATTCAAGGGAGATGAAGAGACACTTTAGAATCCTTCCACACATGCCACACTCTTGCATAAACTATATAACTACTTGAACTTTCTCTTTTTTCAATTATTTTCTTGTTCTAACATAGAAACCTGTAAACTTCAATTAAAGATTTCCACTTGTGATAAGATTATGATATGGGGGATATTGATAAACACCTTATAATGATTTTCATTCTATTAAAACCATACAAGCCTCATAATTACTGTAAAAGTGGTCTTAAGTGACATGAAATGACTTAGGACTGAAATTGACTATGACCAAAGCTAAAAACACATTATAAGACCCCTATCTAAGACCATAGAACACATTTTTACCCTAGTGGACCCATATCTAAGTTTTAAACTATAAGGGTTTGAACTATTTTGACTTTTGGTAAAAATAGTCAATAATAAGAAGGGAAATATCTAAGAAAAATATTTCTTCAAAAATTGTGCATTAATGGGTTCTTTAAAAACATGTCCTTCATTATTTTGGAGTCAATAGGTGCTAGGACCAAGAATGTATTTTAATAGGAAGGTCCTCACCATTTTTGGGAATATTTTCCTTATTTATCATGGGTATAATCTAATTTAAGGATTATATGACAAACATTTAAAGTGTATACTTTGACATTTCTAATATGTTTCTTTGCAATATGAGCCTTATATTTGTGGTTATGTTGAAGAGTGGCAAGACAATGCTCATTGAGAAGATCAAAAGCATGATGGTAATCTTCATATAGTTATTCATTGGGATTGATAACATCAAGAGATATACATAATGAGGAAATATCAAATTTTAATGTTAAGATATACTTAGAACCATTGACTAGCAAGAATTGTGTTATTCAAGTGGTAGTATAGATGCTAGTATGATAGGACAAAAGTATAGGATATAAATGAAAATGTAAATCCATGCAGGTTTCTCAGATGGTTTTTTCTAGAATTTTATTGATAATTTTATTAGTGGCCTTAGTTTTGCCATTGCATTATAGATGGTAAGGTGTGGAAAATTTGTGGGATATTTTAAATTTAGCACATAAATGCTTCACATCCTTATTATTTAAATTGATGCCATTATCATAAATGAAATTTTGGGGAGAATCTAAAGTGATAAATGATTTGGTTAAGGATAAATTTAAAAATTATGGTTCCCATGACATTGGAAAGAGGCATGGATTCTATCCATTTTGTAAAATATTAAATAGAAGTGATGATAAAAACATTACCATCTTGTGATTCAGGTAATTTTCTAATGAGATCCAATGCCCACATGGAAAATGGCCAAGGAGGTTCCATAGTTTGGATATCAACTAGTGATGAATGGATTAAATCATCATGTAGTTAGCAAAGATTAAACTTTTTAATGAAATAAATAGCATCATTTACTAGACTAGGTTGAATGTATCCCATATGAAAACATTTATGTGTTATAACACATTTGATATAGTGAGAAATTTAAATTCCCCCATGTGATTATTCAAGGAGAGGAGGGACTTATTATGGAATTACATAGTGGAGTAGGGTACCTTTTACATTATGATAATAAAGGGCATTGTATTGAAAGATATATTTAAAAGATTGTTTTCAAATTTTAGTATTTTCATGAGAATCCATGTCTAGAGGATAAGTTTGATGTTCAAAGAATTATATAATGTTTTTAAAACATGGGCTCTATCAGTTAGTGACAAATTCAATGTGATAACTAAGAAAATATTATGATTGACTAGATTACATGGAATTTATTATTTTAATTTAATAATTGGGAATCACTAATTACTTGATGTGGATGAAATAAGGATGATGAAGAAGCAAGAGAGTTGATCATAGAGTTGTGATCTCTTGAAATGGGCTCAATGGTAAAAGATGCAAAATCTTTGGAAAGTATGGTATCCATTTGATGATAAGTGATACTATTTTCTCTATTACTTTGGTAGTCATCATTAACTTGATGATAAATAAGTTAGTAGTCACCCAAAGCGTGTAGATATGGAATATCTAAGTCAAGTATAACTTTCATGCCTAAGATTAATGATTTATATTCTACCATGTTATTAGTGACATGAAACGTTAACTAAAATTACAAAGGTATTATTTTACCATGATGATTAGTTAGAATACAACGTATCCTAGATCCTTTTAGACATTTAGCACCATTAAAAAGTGTAGGTTCTAGGTTTCTTCATGAAAATTGATGGTTACTTCAGGAAGCTCTTTAATAACTACTTTGGAATTAGTAGTATTGGTAATGACATAGTTATATTCTTGATTAATTTCCTCTAAATCAATAGGGAAATTATGGAATTACTATTTAAGATATATATCTAGATTGATACCTTCAATATATAGGATGCTATCATCAAGGAGACTATCTTGAAGGTGATATGTAGTGGGTATGGATGCCATTATAAGTTGGTCAAAAATGACTCTCCCTTTGATATATTTTTGCATTATGATGAGAAGGAAAAATTACATTGATATAACCATCCACTTGATAATTTTATCTCCAGGTATAAATGTATTAGATAAAAAGTGATGAAGTGGGTTGGAATGAACAATGGCATAGGTTGTTTGATAGAGCATCTAATGATGAAGATTTTCATCTATAAAATAGATAGTGAGTAAATCATGTTCCAATTTAGTATACATTTTTCATAATCAATGAGGTTTTGATTAATATACTAAATAACATATTCTCTTATGGTATCATCTTGTTGGGAAATCATTACCCTAATAGATACTAGAGTAGAACAAGTGTAATAAATCAAGGGATGATCATTGGAAGATGGATGAAGGGTATCAAATGGAGTAAGGATTCTTTAATTTTGTAAAATTCCATATATAAAGGATTAGTCCATTTTAAAGCATTATTTTTCTTAATAATGTAATTAATAGATTATACATAATAAGCCATTTTGGGGATGAATCATTAGATTGTTGTAAGCTATCTGAAGTAAGTACAAATGTCTAGAAGGGAGTGATGAATAGGCATGTTGACAATAGAAATAGTTTTATTGGGATCAACATAGATTCCATGAAGAGAGACTAGTAACCCTAAAAATTTACCATATGTAATTCCAAAGAAACACTTGTAGGGGTTAAGTCTAATTTTGTACTTAATTAATCAATCAAAGATAATGGATAGATCAAAGAGATGGGTTGTAAAAAATTTTGATTTGAAAATGAGATAATCCACATAGGTTTCCATAATTTTATATAGAATATCATGAAAAATGTGGTGTAATTGATAGGTATTTCTAGATTTTTAAGGCCAAAGGGCATTTTAACATAGAAATAGGTGCCCCATTCCATAGTGAATGTTGTCTTATGTTGGTATTAGGGGGATGTGTGAATTTTATTTTATCTCAAAAAACATCCATGAGTGACAACATTTTGTATCCAACAACAGAATCTATGATGCAATCTATTGAAGGTAACATAAATTTGTCTTTAGGATAAGTCAGGTTAAGATTGCAGAAGTTGATACATATGAAAATAACCATGGTGACTTCTTTTAAATGGGAACAATGTTTAACAACCATTCAAAATAGTACATAGGTTTAATAAACTCCATATCTAATAGATTGATATTTTATTTATGGCATAGGGTGAAAACCTTTAGTGGAATTTTTTGTTGTTTTTTCTAAACAAGTTTAGAGTCTAGGTATGTGATTATGTTGTACATAATTATAATAGGGTTGATATCAGGCATGTCTTCTTATGAATTAGAAAAAACTTGGTAATACTTATCAAATAATATTTTAAAGTTATCATTCTTAGTCAATTTGAGTTCTCTATAAACTATTATAGGTTGAGGACATGAGGGTTTGCCACATTATATTCTCATGGTTTCTTCAATAAGCATAACATTTCCATCTCGAAAATGATATTGTGCATAGGGAAGAGAATAAATTGGATTGATTTTGGGATTGATTCTAGAAATGAAGTTATTAAAATGTGTAGCCTTTCATTTTAAATTCCCAAGTTTGTTATTTTTCCAAGGAAGTTAAGGTTTCTAAGCATGGAAAAACATAAGTATGAATTCATAACTAGGTAACATAGGTAAAGGTAAATAATCTTCTGCATATACTTAAAAATAAATAATTTTTTTACCATGATGATCATAATCAGAATGTATCTAGCATACATTTATGGCCTTGGCATCAAGGGTGACATTGGGAGTAGGTGGAATGGTGGAGGAAGGTTAAATAGATTCAATTGGGATGATAATAAGTGTAGATTTAGAATCATTGGTAGGGATGGGATTTGGTAGAGTTATAGGTGTGATAAGAGGGACATAAGGTTTTCAAATTTATTAATTTTCAAGAGGTAAGATTTTTTTAAGAACCTAAGGAGTATTGAGAAGTGGAGACTTAACTAGGCATACATGAACTTCATGTTCTAGCTCAATATCCATGGAAATAATATGAACATCTTAGTTAAAAGCATGTATTTTAGCTAAGGTTTGTTGATAGTATTGAAATCCATGTTTTGTGATTGAAATTGGTCAATGATTTAGTTACAATCACACATGGGAGAGATAGTACATGCTTGTGTCTCTGAAGGAACATCAGAAGGTGATATGCCTATATCTTTATTTTTCACAAGGTGACATGGTTAAAGGGTATTAAAATAACTTATCCACTCCTTAGTCATTACAAGTAAAATAATATTTTGTATAATATTTTTCATGTGCATTATATGGACAAGTGAAATCAATGATCTCATTGATTAGAGGGATTATAAAATCATGATGTAACAAGGAGCCACTCTAAAATGTAAAGAGGTATCTTGGTAATATTGAATGCATTTTGTAAATCATTTGTCTCATCATCATCAAAATTGTAAATGATGACCTATAACTATGAATTAATATTGACGAATTTAGGTAAAGTTGTACTATTAATTCTTGGAATAGTGGGAATCCAACACTGAGATTTTAGGTTGGAATGTTGAATACTCCATGGGTTAAAATCAACCTCACGTTTATTCTATTCTCCCCTATGAAATGAATTGATAAATTAGATATAGGAAGAGGAAATATCCCTCATGTAATGTGTCCATGGGTGACCTAGGAGTATGTTATAGGATATTTATAAATCAAGAACCATAAGCTTAGTATCTATAGTTTTGGGTTGAATAGGAAGAGGGAGCCAAATAAAACAAATAAGTTTTGATTGGTCCAGTTGAGTCCATGACATGTTGTATGAGGTTACTTAAGATCATATTTGTTATACCCAAGTTGTTGAATGAGATAAAGACATTTCACATTAATTTTTGACCCTTAATCTACTAATACTTTTTGAATAAGGGTGGTATTAATGGATATTTTAATAAAGAGAGGTGGGTCTCCGAGATGAAAAATAATTTCATAATTGATCATGTCTTCTTCAAGGAGCTCTATGGAACATTTTAATGAATGGGAAATAGTTTCAATGGTATGAAATTCTATTGGTTGAGGCTCATAAGAAGGATATTTCACTTTGAGGGAAGATGGTTCTTCAATTTCTTTTAGTTTTTGCATTAGGAATTTATGATGATAAGGAGAAGTGTGAACTAATTCCATGAGTAGTATTTTGTAAGGAATAATGTTGAGTTACTTTAATAAATTACATTGAGTTTTGGAAGATGAAGAATAAGTATGAGGCTTAGAAGGTAAAATAATTTTAGTACAGAGAGAGGTAGTTGGAGGTTAATATTGAGTAAGTGGTTCTTCATTGGTTTCCAAAGGAAGGTTAGTGGTAGTAGTATCTTTGAGAATTTGATATTCTAGTGATGGTTTCTTTGGTTTTATAATTGGATATTTGTGGGTAGGTTTGTGTCAATAATTGACTTTAGTTTCATTCACATATTGGGAATTGGTATATTATTAATCATAACCAACATCAATCACATAAATATCCTTGTTTTATTGTTGATGGTTGGATATAGAGATTTTTTGGATTGTTAGAGGAAAAACATTTGAAAGTTTTTTTATTTAAAAAATCATTAACATAATCATGATTATGGATTTTGATCATGGAATCATAATTAAATGAATATCATAGCATAAAATAGATGGAAATTTTTGTAATAACATAACATGTTTATTGGGAATGACCTATATTGGCATAAAAACAACAAATTTTTTTAGGGTCATACCATTGAGGGGGATTATTAGGATATGTGAATGGTTTAGAATGCACTAAATTTTTTTTCATTTGTTGAATAATTAGTGAAATATGAGAAGGTTAGGGATTTTCCATTTTGGATACTCCTAGTTTTGGTTGAGGAGGATTTATAGTGATTACATTGATTGAATGTTGGAAAGATCCCTTTATGGATTTAGTTTTAGGTTCAAACTATTTCATTACAAATTCTTGTAATTTATCTTGGTTGATAACATCTTTTAAAGTTTGGGGAGAAATTTTTTGAATCTTATATTGGAGGGAGGGTGTTAAGGTAGTTATGAAGATTTTAAACAAGTTGCCATTAGTCATGTTGTGATCAAATTTATGAGACAAATATTTCCATTGTTTGATAAAATCATGAGCTCATTCGGTTGGGGTTTACTTAGAAAATGACTAAGGATTTTTTTGAGAAGATCATTATGTTTAAATTACTTAACTAAAGGATTGACTAAATCCTAGAGGTGGTTATTTCATGCTTGACTACTATATTTCTCACTTATTTTGAGGTCATCAAGACCATTTCACATCTAGAAGTGAACATATCTACCTATTATCTAATCTTCATCTTCACTTATCCTAGACTAGTTTATATATTTCACTTCAAACTATAGGTGCACTTCAAGGTAGTTGTGAGACCTATAGGTGGGAACTTTCTTGTTTGAATACTATATCTCACTCCCCTAGTTCCTTTGAGCTCAATAAGACCATCTCACACATAGATGAACTCACTTATGTCTGTAGGTCATTTTCTCATCTCTACATCATCAATGTATTATAATTTTACAACTTATAAGCTTATTTAAGATCAAAAACATTGTGTATCACCATATATCCTAAGTAATAACTTGGTTAAGATGAGATCATTCAATCATCAGTATCCTTGACCTAAAAATCATCCTATTGTGTTAGCACATTTCTCCTAGGCCTAGGTTACTAGCATGAAACAAATATATCTACTCCAACCTCAAGAATCTTCACCGATGTATGACATTGATATCAGGAAAAAACCTTATTCAAAGAAAATAAGGTAAATGTTCCCACTTTGTATCTTTCTTAACCTTGTACTTTCATACATTATTTGAGAGGATCTTATAACTAGTATATGAACCTTGACGGACTTGAGAAACTCATTTCAGTTTTGGAAATGAATACCTCATATGCCTTAGGTTTTGGATGGTCCCTCATTTTTTGTACATGCTTATATATGACTGTAGGTGACTATGTATATTGAAGATTTACTCAGTCTCTACTCATGTTCTTGAGAATCCTATCTCCATCAAAATCTAAGTTCATAAAATAAAAATCATCTATGGAGAAACTCTCTTTTGTAGTTTGAGAGAAATTAGGCTTCTGACCTTAGATATGAATCCATTAACAAAGAATAGAACACTCCAATTGGTGAAATAAATTTAATAGGATTCAATGGTGGTCTATTCTAACATAATGAGGATAGTAACGCCTATTAAAAAATGTTACACACATGAAAACTAGTTGCAAACATCATGATGATGAAGAACATGATTTTCTAAAACACATACACCACTTAAAAAAACATAATATTGAAGTTAGATAGGAAAAATGAAGGTGAAAGGGTTATGTAGGCCATTTGTAAACATTAGTAGTATTAACATTTGTTCATGAAGATCAGTCCATCAATATAAAAACCATTTCATGGAATAGAAGGACATGACAAGTGATAACATTCCCCAAAAGCATTTAAACCAGTTCTTCTCCTTCTATCCATACTAGTAGAAAACCAGTGACCCTTGTGACCTTGTCCAAGGGGATGATGAAAGAGACAAGTAGGTTTTCACAAATTTTGGGACTGTTAAAGTAATCTAAATGTGGAGATGACTTGAGGGTATTTTAAAGGACACTCATGAATCCTTCTCATGTCTTAGTTGAGTTATGTAATTCTTACAACTTAAACTCCTTTGTATGTTGAAAACTATAGTTTGTTAGTTAAAATTAGTTTATCTAACATCTAATTGACACATGGTATGTTATATATATTATTGGCACATTTTAATTAAGAAGGAAACCATACAACCTATGACAATAACCCAAAATGTGGCCTAGTATGACATGAGATAAACCATATAAATGTGACAAGGATGAAAACACATAATTTTATCTCATTAATGACCATTATGGACAATTTCAACCTAGGGGTCCCTATGGAGGTTTAAAATTACATATGGGATTGACTTATTTGTTGGTGTAAGTCTTCTTTCCTATGGGTTTTGGCTACACAATTACATTAGCTTACTTAGGGCTCTAGAGGTCATGTTGGTTACTTAGAAACATTAGAACCGCATTCACTAGATTGTATGTTATCTTTCCCTCTCCAACTTATATATACACCTCTCTCCCTTTGTATTCTTCATTCAACATTTATTTAGTGAGCAAGAGGGATATTTCTCTTCTATGTATTATGGATTGTTTGAACTACTTAGCTATGAGCTATGATAGCTTTGAGAATTGCGAGAGCTGTGAACTTCATCCCTTTGTATAAGCAATTCATCTCCATTCTTAAATCCAATCTCTTTGTGCAATATTCATGATTTATGCTTTCAATTGATTTTAGCTATGTGATTTGTGATTTCTTGACTCACATTATCACTTCACCATGACCATTTTTCATACGAAGATCCTAGAAAATTATTTTATGGTATCAAAGTGTCAATCCATGTTCACAATTATCTAGTTTGTTTTGTTTTTAAGCTATTTTTTGAAATCTAGAGATTGACTCAATATTGAATCAAAGGGGATACGGTCTTGTAGATTCTTGAAAATACATATATCATGATTGGATCTAGTACTTCTTTGACCTTATGGAAATTTGGTTAATGTAATTTTCATGATGAAGCATTGCATTTACATTATTATTACTTTGAGATCTATGTTGATCTTACATTGAGATCAGATCTACAGACTTTGTTAACATTGTACCTTGTAGTGCTTCATATTTGGTAAGGATGTACAACTCACTTTGTAATTTTTTTACTGATCTAATCTCTCTTTTAGCCATACAACACTCCATTACATTATTAATATTTACTAAATATTATTTTTGGCTCTTTCTTGTTTTCTATGGAAGACTAAATGTTTTGTGAAGCATTTGAAGACTGTAGGGTGGGACTATGGCATTTCATGATTCTTTTTGCTAGGAATTGGTGTTAGACTAGAAAATTTGGCATCACGCTTTGTAAACCAAGATCTAATATGCATTAGTAAAAGAGAATCATTAGAGGAGAGACATTGGAAACAAGGCATTATATCTACCAATTCCATCTTCGACTGCATCCTTTTACTATTCATTTTTTCATTTGTTCTACCTTTGTCTTTAGATTTGGCATTATTTTCTCCTAGAAACTAAGGTGTTTCAATTTTGACAAGATTTTCAATTCCATTCATGAGATTTGAGTGCTAGGTATATCATTTTTTATCTGATTTGTTTTTAACTCTCTATATTTTAGATTTACTATAGTGGTTCTACTACATGATAGCTTTGGCATCCCTTTATTATTCATTAAATTTGTTTGAATGGATCATTATTTGAGGGTGGTTAGATGGTGCACTTGGCTAAGTGTTCTTCAATGATTTGTAGTCCTTTCGTTACTGTCTCCTCCTAGCAGCTCCTTTAATTCACTAAACCTATTTATTTATAACATTGATTTGTTAGTTGAGAACAAATTTAGATATAAAGTGCTTATGTATTATTGGATCAAACCTCCTTGAATTAATACCATCATCTTTGGTCCTAGACTCCTCTTGATCTTACACGTAGACCTGCACCAAGGTTTATAAGCCATCAACTCACATTAGAGGATAGAGAATATTGACACATTATAGCTATTATTCATTCTAGTCATATATGCCAATAAGAAGATTCATAACTTGGTTTTGACTTAGTAAGCTACTAGATCCCATCCTTGGTAAATAATGTCTACACCTAGCCTCCTATGTGGAGACTACAAACATTATCGTGTTGCTCTACAATGTTATCTACCTGATCAACCTTCCCAAACTCAACACTTGGCCCTTCAACACATGTGGGTTTGGCATTATATCCCATGGTTTTGTAAAAACCAAAATTTCTTTCTAATTTTGGTAAAAAATTATATTCATTGGATTTTGTGGGAAGATTTTACTGGTTAGCAATTTTTTTTTAAAAATTATTACTTTCTTTAAAGCTTATGTGGGAGACAGGGAATTGTAATGAATGGTGAATATGTGGAGGAGCCATTGTATTTTGGAGTGGGGTAAATGTGTTTTCACATGGTGGGAACACCTAATCTTTTATTATTTTTAATTTAAAAACAATACATTGTAAATGATAATTTCATTGATTTTAATTTACATTGTATTTTTGCTAGACGAAGATGAAGGGTGAGGCTCAAGTTGGTTGGAGGCCAATTCCCCCTAAAAAATAAAACCATTGCATTCCTTATTTAGTGTTGATTCTAATGACTACTTGGAAGGCTATGTAACCCCTTAGAATTAGGCATATTTTAATCATTTAGTGCAATTTTATTTTAAAATGAGCTATTGATGGGAATTTGTTTTGTTAATATCTTGTAAATGATAGCTTGAAATGGAGAAACATCTTTTGAAAAAGTGTGTATTTTTCAATTTCCCACATAGATATCTTTTGATAAAGTGCCAAAATTTGGCAGGGCTACTTGACAAGTTCACACATTTACTTTTCCTCGTATAGATGCATTATCGATAGAGTCTGACATCCTCTTGCTTGGAATGTTTTCATTTCATGTGTACTAATTTTGTCAATTAAACTGATTGTTCATGTTTATGGGTTCATTTTCAACTAATTTTAACATCCATTTATTGAGATGTCTTTTTTCACTCATGTAGTGATTGTTATTATGTGGATCCATTTTGGTTAATTCTAACATTAATACTTAGAGCATGCATTTGTACTTCATCATAATCATAGATTGCTCATTCCTTGAGTGTGATTTGTTATTGAAAACATAGGAGGAGCACTAATGATTATCTTAGGGAAATTTTTTTGGGCCCTACATTCTCTCATGTGTACATTCAATTTTTGTAACTATTACCTATGCCCATTTAGTGACTATTTTCATTTATTGCTCTTATATTCTTGGATGCATTATTAGTAGAGCCTAACATCCATTTGAGCATGCATTGTCACCTATGCACTGATTGCTCAACTTGATTGGACTCATTTCCAATGTAGTCTAAATTCTATCTCTAGAGCATGTACTATTACTATCCAGATGAGGAGAGTTATTTCATCTATATTGATCTTCATTGGGAAGTATAATTATGCTTCATGATGTGCTTATATGGAAAACTTGATCACATGCAAGAATTGTATTCCATTTATTTATGGTTAGATTCTTGCACCCAATAATCTTTTTTGATTTTATAAGTGGGTTTATATTTGTGACGAGGTATTTTCCACTCTATTACTACATGTTTTCGTGGGTATTCATTTCCATATAGAACATACAGAGTGCCCATGCACTATTTAAAGCATACTTAAAAAAATTTTAGAGGTCCTGCTAAGATTTATGTCACACCTTCTCCTCCACTACCTATCATCTCTTCAAAGATAGTTATACTCTCACCTCCTATGTTTATTTATTGTGATGATACACACATGGTAGATAGTGCTCTTCCTTTTATCAAGCCCCCATTATAGGACAAGATTTTACCAGACCTTAGTTGTCTTATTGTAGATTCAACTTCTATTCTTGTGCAAATTATTATTCTTCTAAAGCTTTCATAGACTTGCATTTTAGAGGATTTTACTAATTTTATTGAGAGTATCAATGACTCATATTTTCCTATAGACATTGATCTTCAAGATCTATGTACTTCATTTGCAGACTAGTCTTTAGTTTATATGGTTGTTGAGTCTTGTTCTCCTCTTCACATGGAAATTCTTTCAATAAATGTTCTATGTCTATTTTATTCTCTTGCTATTCTCTCCCCTTTATTGTATGCTTCTTCATTACCATTTTCTATAGTTATTGTTGTTATATCTGATCATATTTTTGCATATTTGAGCATTAGCAAGGAGACATTTGAGCATTTTTTAGAGATCTAAATCTTGATTCCTACATGCATTCCACTTGAGTGGGAATTCAACAGTTTGAAAACTCAGGGTTTCTTTCTTCTAAAAGGAAGAGACAACATTTTTTTATATGGGACTACTAAAACATTCACCATGTGACATTCCACATTTACATTCTATCTCTTTTATGTGGAGGCATACTTCCTTCATATTTTATAGGATATTGGGGATCATCTATATGTACTTGGAGTGCTAATTGTTTTAACATCATATTTAGTGGGGATTTTATCCTCCTCGCTTATTATTTTTACCTCTTTTTGGGGGAGTTTTCTCCCATTGGTTTTTTTCCTTTTCTCCACTTTATGAGAGATTGCATTGTATATGGGTACCTCACTAGGCCTTGTTGCTAGGACCCATTTTTTTATCATCACCTACCTAATCTATGCTTATGGGGGATGTTGGTATAGTTCTTTTTTCCTATGGGTTTTGGATACATGGTTTCATTAGCTTAGATCTCTAGAGGTCATGTTAGTTACCTATAAATATTACTACCACATTCACTAGAATGTGTGTTATCTTTGCATCTCCAGCCTATATGTGTGTGTGTGTGTGTGTGTGTGTGTGTGTGTGTGTGTGTACACACACACACACACACACACACACACACACACACACACACACACACACACACACACACACACACGCACACACACACACACATATATACATCTCTTCCTTTGTATTCTTCATTCAACATTCATTTAGTGAGTTCGAGAGCTATTTGTCTTTTATGTATTATGGATTTTTAAGCTACTTAATTGTGAGCTGACAACTTTGAGAGTTGTGAGAGCTATGAGATTCATCCCTTTGTATAAGAAATTCATCACCATTATTGAATCTAATATATTTGTGCAATATTATAGCTTTATGGTTTGAATTTATTTTAGGTGTATGATTTTTGCTTGCTTGACTGGCATGATCACTTCACCATGACCATTTATTTTTATGGAGATCCTATAAAATTATTTTATTATTTGACTAGGGGGTCAAATTGGTCAACATTTTTTTGATTTCCTAGGGGTAACATACTTGCTATGCTAAGGACCAGTTGCCTTCTCCTATCCATTAGGCCATGGAGTCACCTATACACCATATTTAACAATGAAATTCCTCTAAAAATACCTTAAAACCACACCAAAAAATATGTAGATAAACTCAAAAGATAATAAATAAGACATGCATATGTGTTTTAATGAACACTTAGGGAAAACATAAACCAACCCAATCAAACTAACCTATGAACAATCTATCTTGGATAGAATTATTCCTCATAGATCAAAGGGGAAGCTTCAAACATTTCTTGCTCCATGAAGTGAAAGAATATGTGAAGCATGTTACCATTTGAGAATCAATATTGATGTCTCTAATTCATTCATGAGGTTTTCTAATCTCCTTAGCATGATCCTCAATATAACTACAGTTGGTACAAGCATATCACCTATGAAGGTGAATTACTCCAACATTTAAGAAACATCAATATTCTCATGATACTCCTAAATTGTAACCCGATATAATGACACTTCATCAAGAATATCTCTATGACCTCCATGTTGTTTTGAATGAGATAAAACTCTTTATCATTTGTAATCTCATTGGATACCACTTGAACAAACTTGATACTTTGGGAGATATCATATTTTACTTCAAAGGGAAAATCATATTTAACCATGTCATCAACAACATCTTCAAATTGGAAAATAGGAGGTATAGGCCTTTAAATGGCCTAAAATTCATTACATATCTCATATAATCTTTGCCATAAATCATCTTGATCTATAGTGATAGTAGAAATTTGTTCTTATCTTATGTTTTTAGGTTCAAGTTATTACTCATACACATGAATTCTAACTAATTATATAGATGTGGAATCCTTCTCAATCACCTCATCTTTCACATATTGCTTAGAGTCTTTATGGACAACTACAACATGATATTTAACATCCTTTTTGTCACTTAATAAGATTGAATTGAACTTATTTTTACCAAGGGGAGCTCCTATGGTCATCTCCTCATCACAGATGTTCATGTCATCCCCCTTATCAGCTACAACTAGATATTGATCTTCTTTGATTACCTCCCATAAGATGGGTTCTCCTTCAATAGAGGATAAGGTGAGAGGGTGGTGAGTTGGTTCATGGTTTGGAGTGGGAGTATGGGATGTAGTAGAGGGATCATGAATTGGTATGGGAATGAAAGGAAACACTCAAAAGAAATCTTAGAGAGAGGGAGAAGATTCATATATGTTATGATTTTTCCATTTTTTCATGAACTACCTCATGATTCTCATTATCTTCTTGAATTTCATCAACAACTACAACTTAGTCATTCACATTCTCAAAACATATCGCTTTTTCATATTGAAAATCTTCTTAGCTAGACTTCCATGAAGGACAAGATAAAGGTTCTTGGGGAGAGGGAAATGGAGTTTGATCAAAAATAGGATTTTATTCATGGACATACACCTCTTGGTTGTCAATATCTTCACCTTTATTTTCCCAAGAATCTATTACTTGGCTCCAAGATGGAGTTTGAAAGCTAGTAGGCTCTATGGAGGATTGGATTAACTCTTCTTGAGGTTATTGAATGTTTTCATGAGGATAAGGATGAGTAAGCTGATCTAGAATATAATATTATTCTTGAGGAATAATAGGTATAGTGTGAGGAAGGATCCTCATAGGGGATTGTATTTAAAGATCTTTGTTTTATTCTATAAGAGCATTAAACCTATGTTCTAGATAACTTTATTCATAAGATTTTTCATAAAATTCCTTATAGTCTTATTCATAGGTTTGTTTAAGAGTATGATGTTCATATGGATAAGGAATAAGATAATCATAGGGTTTTCATGGCTCATAGGACTGATAACAACTTTGATAGGTTTGTTGAGGGATATAACATGGGTCATAACAAGGTTGCTAGGGATGTGCATAATAGGTATTCTCAACATAATCATCCATATCAAATTCATGATTCAAAATAAATATAATAATTAATCAAAATCTTATATAATAAATACCTAGGCTACTTACAACCAGATGATTTCATTTGGATTTGCCATTGGTGTTTACTTGAATGCTTACAATATTTGATAGTAAGAAGAGCACACCATCAATTATTTAACTCTTTTGGACCTTGGTCCCACCAGGTGTGATAGAAATATTTTTACTCAATATCTCACCCTAGACATGGTTGTTCAAGCCTACTCTATATTGAGTGAAACATTAGATTACCTATAGACCTATGGGTTGCCTATAGCATAGGTAAACCTCTAGGTTTAAGGATATCTCCCTAGATTGGTCTTTTATAGCTTATCACCTACACTAATTGTTTTATTAGGGGTGAAAAGGGAATAAGGAAATAAAATGGAAACATGTGCTAATAAGGTTATACACCAAAATTTTAGTCCAAAAACACACATGCATATGCACTAAGAATGAAGACTATCAAAATTGACCCTTGCTTATAGTGATTATAGCATGAATATTTATCATATAGGTGGATTGATATGAACATATAGATGTGGGTGAAAATAAATTATGATACTAGCCACTACTAGTCCCTCTCACACTTCAAGACACACTCAAAAAATGCATACACTTTATGAGACCTTTTAGAAGAGATATCCATCACATGAAACATGAAAGGGTAGCATGGAAGTAAGGAGAACATATTCATGGCTTAACATACAAGTACACCACTTAAAACACTTAGAAAAGAGATTTTAGAGATCAAATAAACTTCAAATGTCTTATTAAAAATAAAAAAACAAGGTGCCAAACCATTAGGGATTCACCATACTAGGTTCGTACTAGCTACATATGCCAAAATGGCTTGCATTTATAGAGAAAAGGATAAGATAGAAAACATTAGAAGTTGAAGGGTCACAAATCCAAGTGTCCAAATATGATAAATAATTAAAAATCAATCAAATGAGGTAGAAAAGAGGAATTAAATACTCTTAGATAAGTGTCCATCATAAACATGATACATCTTTCAAGTTGGTGTAGAGGCACTTTATGGTTCTTCTTAAAACTACCCTTCTCAATGTAGATTCTACACACACACACACACACACACACACACACACACACACACACACACACACACACACACACACACACACACACACACACACACACACACACACACACACACACACACACACACACACACACACACACACACATCTGTGTGTGTGTGTAGAATCTACATTGACTATTAAGTAGAATCTAGATTGAGAAGGGTAGTTTTAAGAAGAACCATAAAATTCCTCTACACCAACTCACACACAAATATATATATATATATATATATATATATATATATATATATATATATATATATCCTAATTGAATATTAGAAACCCTAACCATTCATGTTGTTAGGGCTTCTTTCATTCTTTTTATTATTTCTAATTATTGTATTAAGGTTTTTAGATATGGTAAATTATTTGTTAACAACAATCTTCCAAGTTTCTATTTCATATTTTATACAATTTAATAAAGTTGTTTCCACCTCTCTTAGAATAAGTGTTAGACTAAGTGGTACTCAAGTTGAACATATTAAGATTCTAGTGTGTGTGTGTGTGTGTGTGTGTGTGTGTGTGTGTGTGTGTGTGTGTGTGTGTGTGTGTGTGTGTGTGTGTGTGTGTGTGTGTGTATAACTTGTGGAGGTGAAAACATGATTGATGTAAATCATCAAATCCCTTCAACTGATATCCTCCTCCTTGACACTTGTTATATATATATATATATATATATATATATATATATATATATATATATATATATATATATATATATATATATATATATATATATATATATATATATATATATATATATATATATATATATATATATATATATATATAACTTGTGGAGGTAAAAACATGATTGATGTAAGTCATCAAATCCCTTCAATTGATATCCTCCTCCTTGACACTAGTTATTTACTTCTTGTGATTGCTCATTAGCACTTCTAGACTTATCCTCACACTTGTCATCATAATGACCTATAGTTTCTCAAGGAAATATGTGGAAGATGTATTATAAATATTTAGAATACATTTTTGTCATTTGATTAATCATATAGATCTCTAAAGATTCAATGTATCACTTCTCTCTTTCAAACTTAGGTAGTCATGTTCATTTTCGCTATCTTGTTTAGGATTACTCTAATGATCAATTCAATAGAGAGCCTTCAAAACACAATTGAGGTGAGAGAAGGATATGAGGTGTTAAAAATAGTCTTTAATCACCTTATAAAATGTTTTTTTATTCAATAATTCCCCTCTACACCTATATAAAATATATAAACCTACAAAAAACTTTGTATTAGGTCTATCTATACAAGAGAACTTATAGACCAAATGGGTAGTGAAGAGCCTAGAATAGTTTAAAAATATTTAAAAACACTTACCAAGTTATTTGAACACTATTATATTAATTTCGATTCATATTTTCTCCACCAAGTTTGAAAGAGGGTTTTAAGAGGTTTTTAGTCTCTTGGACTATTAACAATGGTTTATAAAATCTAGGTGCTAAAACTCTAAATCAATTAATCTAAGTTTGATCTATATACCTCCTTAAATTATCCACAAATCCTTATGGTGCCATGAAGTCCCTCCATACATATGTGAGTGAATGAAGTTGTCTTATCAAGCTCTTTCTTGCATTACAAGAAGGACTAATATAGTTTTAGGTTAAAATAACCAACTTTAAATGTTTATATATAAAAAAATTAATCATAACATCTTTGTACTCTCTAATAAGTATTATATAATGGTTAGGAGAATTCATTCAAATATTTGAGTGAAGTTGGAAGTGATTAGGGTTTATGAATGATTTTAGACCTAATAGGCCTAGTTGTATTAAAATACATATTTCACCTCTTGTAGGTTTGTAATAGATATATATACCTCTCAATTTTTTCATACTAAGACCATTCCAAACTCTTCCCTTCATCCCTTTACCCTTCATGTTCTAGGTTTGCAAGTTAGGCTGCCTATGGAGTGCTCTTTATCTAAGATAGAATAAAGGGTACTTATCCTATTATTAAATAATAATTAAGACCATGGATATATTTTTTATGTAATTAATAAAATATACCATCAATTTTCAATTTTTTCAAGCTTCTTTGTCTCTTAAACACCAAATTCCTCAAAACTGGCTCACTAGGTCTGATGACTGTGTGCAAGGTCATAATTGACTAAGTGTAGCATTTGAAATCTAGTTAGTCTCTATTTATTTAATATGAGAGTTAAATGAGGATGATATTTAAAATATGATATTGGTCCTTCATTTGATAATTCACTTTATCTCTACCATCTTTATCAAACTTGCATCTATCCACTAGCAACAATTAACATGTAGACTATCAAATTGTAGGTACTCATTTAGAGAATCAAAAACTTCTATAAGTGATAATTTCATGTTTAAATACTATATTTATCTCACTTATTATTATTTAATAAATACCATTTCACATCTATATGAAAACATATATGCCTATTATCTAAGCTTGCATCTTCATTTATCTTAAATTGGTCTATAGATTTCATTTCAAACTATAGATGCACTTCAAGGTAGTTGTGAGACTTTTAGGTGGGAAATTTATTATTTAAATAATGTAACTCACTCCCATAATTCATATGAAGTTAATAATACCATATCACACCTGGATGAACTCACTTATGTCTATAGTTCATGTTCTCATCTCTACACTATCAATGCATTTGAAGTTTTCAACTTATATGCTCATTTGAGCTCAAAAACACTGTGTATCATTGAATATCATCAATAAAAACTTGAATAAGTTGAGATCATTCAATCATAAGTCTCCTTGACCTAAAAATCATTATCTTGTGTTAATATATTGCTCTTAGGCCTAGGTTAGTAGAATGAAATAACTAGAGCTACTCTAACCTCAATAATATTCACCAACATATGACATATATACTATGTAGAGACCTTATTTAGAGAAAATAAGGTAAATGTACCCACTTTGTATATTTATTAACCTTGTACTTACATAAATTATTTGGGAGTATCTTAAAACTAGTATATGAACCTTTAAGGACTTGATAGACTCATTTAAGCACTGGAAATGAATGCTTCATGTGCCTTAGGTTTTGGATGGTCCCTCATCTTCCATATATGCTTATATATGACCATAGGTGGCTATGTATGTTTAATATTTTCCCAGTCTCTACTCATGTTCTTGAGAATCCTATATTTATCAAACTCCAAGTTCCTAAAATTTAAATAATCTATGGAAAAACTAGCTTCCATATTAGGTGCATAGCCTTGGATATAAAGCCATTGATAGAGAATAGAACACTACAACTAGTGAAACAATGTTTTTAGACTTTAATGGTGGTCTCTTATAGAAAAAACATGATATTAATACATATTAAAACATGTTACACATGTGTAAACCAATTTTAAATACCATGAATATGAAGAACATGTTTTGTTAAAATACACACCACTTAGAAACATTAGATCATTGTAGTCAAATAGGAAATTGAAGGTGTAAGGGTTATGGAGGTAGTTTGAAAACATTAGTTGTCTTAAAATTTACTCACGAAGCTCAGTACATAACTATTAAAATCATTACAATGGAATCTAAGTCCATGAAGAGTGATAAAATCCACCAGAAGCATTTTGTCTAGTTCTTCTCCTTTTATCTTTACTAGTAGAAAATTGGTGACCCTTTTGACCTTGTCCAAGGGAATGATGAAGGAGACAAGTACGTTTTCACCAATTTTGGAACTATCAAATAAATATTAATGTGTAGACTAATTTATGGGATATAAAAAGACATTCCTAAATCGTTCACATGTGTTAGCTAAGCTATGTACTTTGTACAACTACCTAAAATTGTTTGTTTTATAGTTAAACTCCTTTATATTTTAAAACCTATGTTTTGTTCGTTAAAAATACTTTATATAACATATAAAATATATATGGTATGTTAAACATCTTATTAACATGTTTTACTTAAGAAATAAACCATACAATGTATAATTTTCTCATATGACCCAAATAGTGGCCTAGTATGACATGAGATAAACCATATATATGTGGCAAGGATGAAAACATATAATTTTATCTCATTAATGACCATTGTGGATAATTTAAACCTAAGGGGCCTATGGATGTTTGAAATTACATGGGGTGTTGACTTATTTGACCAAAATGTCAAATTAGTCAACATTAACCTTATAGGGTTTTACTATGTAAAACTTATATTTAGATTAATGGCTTGATATGTCTAAATTAGTTAAATAAATTGAAATAATTAATCAATAATTTTTTATAAAATTTTAAATTTATTTACTTTATAACAATTGAAATAAATAGGAATAAATAAATACCTATCTAAAAAGTGACTATCATGGATGATCTAGGTTCTAAAAATTGGATTTTAGATAGTTTGAAATGTCATCAATAGGATTCTAGTGTTTGTCTACTAATGGATAGTAGCGACCCATATGGATAATCACACCATGTTTGTGTAGTTTCCCCTTTTTGAGACTATTCCTTTTTTGGGGGAGAACTTGTGCATGTTTTTAATGCATTGTTCCTATGCACACCAAACTTAGATCTCTATGTTGTTCCTAAAAAACCCGATTTAGTTTTCAAACCCTGATCCTCCTTACAAGTATGTCATGATAAATAATTATTTTTTCATTATTAGGATAGGCTATACAATCTTAAAACCTTGATTTGAAGATATTTTCCTACATACCAATATTCTGAAGAGGGATCAAGCTTTATGTAGTTCTCTAACCTATTGCTTAATGCAAGTGCAAGTGAATGCAAGAATGAGAGTGGAATTAGATGCCATTAATGTGTTTGGTCTTAAATATTTAAAAACTAGGCTTATGGATGTTTTATATTGTATTATATATAATTATGGTATAATAGGGATCAAATACCTTATTTTTTTTCAACTTATCTTTGATTTGAATGTGTTTTTGCATCTATTTTCCATCTATTGAATAGAGGTTAATTGGACTTGTAATTATAGAGTTTTTTTTCTTGTGTAGATAATAAAATATGTTTAGGTCAACCTTAGGAGGTGAAAATATTTGAAAATTTATCCATTGGGAAAAACTAGGGATAAGGACAATAGTGCCCAGTTGGTAACACTAGTGCCATATGGCTGTAGTATCCCAAATGTGGTATTAATGTCCACTTGGTAGACTACGGAGCAATTTGGGTTGAGATCTAAGAAGATAGTTATAGGACTCCATTTTGGCTAATTATCAGTGATTTTTGTCTACAAAATGATTTTAAAAGTATGTCTAAGGATATAGGTTAGGTTTAGGGATAAGATATGAATAAGGTAACTCAATTGACACTCTTACCATCTAATTACCACTTTTAGGTGATTACATTCCCCCACCCCTTTGTGATAATAATTATGCAAATAAAAATGTCTATTATAAAGGAAAAAATAAGTGTAATTTGACTTACCATGGAATTTAAGTGTACGTAGATGATTTTGAGTATGTGAATATGGGTCTGCATATGTAGAACATGATCCAAAGTAATGTCCTACAATAAAACATGTAAAAATAACTACTTACTTAAAAGATGATCAAAATAAAAATATTAGATTAAAATAATGTAACTAAGTAAAATACAATTAAAGAGAGAGGAAAGGAATGAATACACCTAATTGGGTATGTGAACCAATGCATGAACCTAGTGACAACCTTTGTGTGTGAGTGTACATAATGATAATATCATTAATTAATTTAGATTGAGTTGATTTATTTCTCAATTCTCATATGGGTGGCTCAATAGCTTAATATAGTTTTGACTCCATCATTTCCAATCCCTATTTGATGGATCTTAATCTTTATGAAGAGCTTAGATAAAACTGTGTCTAATCCTTTCATGTAGGTGACTAAAGAACTCAAGTATCCCACGACTCCATCATTTCCCACCTATGTGAAATATATGCATCTATAAATGAACTATGCTAAGTGTTGAAATTATGCAATTGTGTAAATGTAATTGTGTATGTTGATTATACAACCACTTAGGTATAGTAGGTGGCTCTAGGCCACACTAGAATGCCAACCACTATATATGGAGTAAGGAATGAATTTAGAGATAACTTGAAATGCGATATCAAGTGTATATAACATAGATAATGATATGGATTTTTCCATTCCAAATAATCAACTTGTGTGTATCTAAGTATATGGAAACTATGTGTCATACACATTCACCTAATTTGGTATCTGAGTATACTAAATTTGAACTAATTATGTAATAGTTGAATCTATTTAATTAAATTGAATGTGGGAGTGGTCATGTCACACATGATGCCCCAAAATTTGAGAAATTTGTATGAATCTAATCTAAAATTTATGTATTTGAGATAAATCTAAGCATAACTATCAAACTTGTCATTGTATATATGTAAATTTGTATTATACTGAGTGTACTAGTTTGAATGATCTAGATTGTCCTTAATCTAGGGATATTGGATAATAGTGCCTTCTAGTGGACAATAGCACCCTATGATTGTAGTGTCCCAATTTGGGTGTTAATGTTTTCTTGGTCTAATTTTTGAGTGATCTACAATGACTTCTAAGTATTTGTTTCATTATGTGTCTACCTTAAGTTTGATGTTTGAAACTAAGCATGTGTGCTAAAATGTATCTATGAATAGCAATGTAAGATCTTGATCTCTTTGAAAAACCCATATGAATTTCCCATTATTTTAAGGGTAGTTGTGAAATATATGTAATAAATTTCCTCTAAAGAGAAGCTCTAAAAAATATTTTAGCTTGTGCATATGCATGATGTTACAATATAATGTACAAACATAACATCAGAATGTAAATGTATCTAAGAATAAGTAGGTGATTTAAGATGTATGTTGTAATATATTATTGCATAAAGGTGTTAATATAGATGTAATCAATGTATAATAGAAAATCTGAGTAACTACCTAGGGGGATGAGGCATGATGTCCATCATGTCTCCCAAGTAGGAAGGGTAGATACATGAGGTCCCTCATGGCATCAAAAATTTTGTGTGTGTGTGTGTGTGTGTGTGTGTGTGTGTGTGTGTGTGTGTGTGTGTGTGTGTGTGTGTGTGTGTGTGTGATGAGTAAATATAAGTGTCATGGTGAAGAATTATATAAAGAAGAAAACATATAAAAACATGAAGTACACAAAGGTAGGATAAGGAGCCATAATATAAGGGACATGGGCACATGCCACTAAATCTAAGAATGAAGACATACAAGGACATGTTCAAATGTACACATACGTAAGCACCAAGTAATTTGGCATATAGACACATAGAATAACATGTTAAAATGTCTACATATAGAATTAGGAAAGCACACACAAGGGAAATGGTCACATGTTTAAGGCATACAAATAGATAAGTTTCATAGAGCCAAATAACAATGGCATATTCAAATGCCTTCAAATATGGAAGAAGCATAGGAAACAAAATCAATTCTAATCTAGGAAAAATAGAAATGAAAGCATGTAGAAATGTGTAGTAAAAATATATGTAGATGATGGGATGCATATCTACTGAGTGTAACTAGTGATAGTTGAAAAAAATCTAAGAAATGAGGAGCAATGATTAATATCAAGATAAATTGCAGTCATATAAAATGTGAAAATTAGTAACTTGAGTGTGGATAATGACACCTAACCCATAGGTCTCTCTTACTTGATTTCATGACCCTCATAAGCATATTTACATAGATTCCTAGTCATCCATAAGCTTCTAGACTTGATCTTAACTTAGTCAGAATACTCTTTTCATGACAAATATACCCCTTGGTCCCATTGGATCAGGATGATAGCACCCAACTTGGGCTATACACTAGGCCCTCTAGTGTCTTCTTTCAACGCTCTTATCCAAGTGCATTTTTACTTTTAATTATTAGTTCCTTTTTATTCTTATCCCTCTTCTTGTCATCCTAATTCAAGAACATTCATCCCATGACCAATATATCCCTATAAAATCCCATTCAAAGTTTATTTAAATGGGGTTGGCAATTATCACTAAGCAAGGAAGAATACAAGCAAGACTGCTTAGACAATCTTCCCTATTCTCTACATATATCCAGCTAATACACTTAAAAAAATCTCCAAATCCTTACACCAATCCTTAGCCACCTCAATCAAACCTAGTTTATCATTTTTCATATTCATACACACTATTGCACAAATCACATCAAGTCGGAGAACTACATATGGCTTGATCCCTCTTTAGAGTATTGATATGTAGGTAGCGTACCCACACAAGAGGTGTGGATACACATTATATTAATATTACACACACTACCCCCCCTCCCCCTCTTTCTCAAATTATTTTGTAGTACAAATGAGTCTAGGGTTTGAAGACAAAATCTACTCTATAGGGAGTTCTAGGAACGTTCGATAGTCAACACATCACAGGCAAGGTCACATAGACATAATGAATAAAACACAAAAAAGCTCATATCTCCTTGACAACAATGGTAAAATTAGACTATATTGTTGATTCCACTAGTTTCCTCTTTTGGTTCTCCTATCCAATCATAAAATGAAGGATAGATCTTGATTTGTGACAATGTCCCAATCCTGTACAGTGAATTTTAGACTCTGTCTCAACTATCTTAGTCAATTTCTAGCTAAGTCTTATTCTATATCCCTTACTAATATTTTAAAAAAGGTTAAAATCACAATAAAATTGATATAAATTAGTCTCTTAATTATTTCATATTTATTTACTCATTTTACTACTTAGAGACCCTTTAACTAAATTATGAATTATACACCAATATTCCTAAAATTGTTAAATCATTTGGTGAACCTGACTTACTTCATTTATGCATAGAAACCCTAAAAACCCTAGGGTAAGTTTACTACTAATTTTTCCTATATATATTTTTATTTTTTACCTACATAATAAAATTATAAATTAGCATTAAATTGTAAAATTTCATAGTAATTTTAAAATGATTTTCTTTCAAACCCTAGTTACCCATATTAGATCCTGGTATTTTCCCAATATTTTTCATATAATTTTTTGATTTTTTACTTACATATTTAAATAAAAAAATTGCATCAAATTTAAAAATTATTTATTATTTTTAAAAATAATTTCATTCAAAACCCTAGTGGCATGTACTAGCTCCTATTTTCTTTTTGAAGTATGACCTTACATGTTTGTGAACTTTGTATCCTTTTTATGCACTTTCTAGTTTACTATTTTTAGGACTTTACATTTCCTATATTTATTACATTAATTCTATATCACATTTTTATTACAAATTATTGAAAAAAATTCAATCAATTTTCAATTTATTTTCCTTCTTTAATAATGGCCCATTACACTAGTTTTGATAAAATTGATAAAAGGGAACTTCAAGAAATCTTAACTAAACAACCTAACATGTAAGATGTCATGTTTAAAGTAATACAATAGGAACAACAAAAAGTGAACAATGGTCAATCTTCTCAAACCATAGAGCAACTAGTTGCACATGACACTACAGGGGTAACTATGTCTCAATAACCCCCTATAACAACCCAACATGCCTCTATAACACCAGCTACAATGATTACATCTTTGTCTCCTAATGTGGCAGCCTTTATTCAAGAGCTAATATCTCTTTAATGCAAAGTGCTACATCTTGAGCAAGGTACCTCTAGACCTACATAGGATTGGGATTCTTTTTCTTTATTACATACACCTTTGCCACATCACATTGTTTCTACACCCTTTCTACAAGGTTTTGTTCAACCCAAGTTTACTCTATATGATGGCAATTGTCATCTAGAGACACATTTGAAAGCTTTTCATGTACCATGCCTAGAGTATGTGCCAAATGAATAGCTACATACCAAGTTATTTCTATGGAATCTAAAGGATTATGCTTTACAATGGTTTTATATTCTATCAAATCAGTTGATTAATGTATTCAATCCCTTATCTAACATGTTCCTATCTCATTTCAGCATTAACATTGGTGCTAATGTTTCCTAAGCCCAAGTTGTAAAAAAAAAAAAAAAGGTCAAATGAGCATCTCATAGATTATGTTCTTTGATATAAGACAATCTTGGCTAAGATGACTAGCCCTATGGCCAATTAAGATTTATAATATCTCTTCAAATAGAGTCTGCTATCAGCTTTACGTCAATCAATAATGTTCAAAAGGTTCTCTCCTTCACTAAATTATGTCACACACTAAAGGAAAGGGAAGTCAAACTAATTTCAATGGGAAAAATCAAGTACACAAGCATATTAGAAATAACAAACAAGAGTAATAACAAAGTCCCATAAAAATTAAAGGTCAATGATAACAATAGTGAAAATTAAATAATAGTTAATGTGGCTTCAGAGCCCCCTCAATGAGTGGTTTTATCTATGCCTCCTTGGTTAACTTTTTCCAATCTACTAGTATCTCTAGCTAGAGTTTTATAGTAGCTATTACAATGTAATATAATATCTCTACCACCTATTCAAGAAGTTAATCCAACAAAGCCTCTTCCATAGGGATATGATAAACATAAATTTTGTGAGTTTCATAATGCACCAGGCCATACAACAAAGATATGCATTAGTTTGAGACACAAGATATAGGACTTGATAGATGATAATGTTATTGCTCTTAGCACTCTAGTTGAGCCTATGTAGGCAAAGAAAACACAAAATAAATATTTAAAAATATTCTTAGATATTTTTTCATAGAATTCTAAATAATAGAAAGGGAATACATTAAGTGTTCACCATGCATATCATGGACATCCCCCACTAGGTACATACAGGACACCTTTAGTTGAATTACATCCTTTAAGAAACATGATTGGTGTATACAATTATAGAGTTTTAGCTAGACCTTCCATCTCCTTTCTTGATTAGGATATAGTAAATTATGATTCATATTATCATTCCCTCATTATCAAAGTTTACATTCATAATCATCTTATTCATAGTGTTCTCATAGACAATGGATCTAGTGTGAACATGTGAACTATGAAATTATTGTAGCATTTGGGATATTCAAAGTAGGATATTACCCTAATATACATAATTATTAGTAGATTTAGTGGGCACATAAAAATTTCATTCGGAAGAATTATACTTCCTTTATAGGTTGGTCCAAAGCACATGGCCACACCATTCATTATTGTTCCTAATGTAGGAGTTTTTAATATGCTACTTGGTTAACCATGGATTTAGAAACTTTGAGCAATAAATTTTATAGCTCACTTATGTATTAAATTCATTCATGATAATCAAGTTGTTATAGTTCATAAATTTCCATATGAGTTACCACTCCCCACTTTAGAGACATCTTCTACTTTGTAATCACTAGTCTCGGTTCAGCTTCCACTTCCATTTTCTCCACTAGTTTTAGTTCTTCCTTTAGTTTAGATTCAAACATAGTTAAGGCCTCCATCACTAGAATAGAGAGTTCATACACTACCATATAGGTCTCCTTCAAATAAACCATAATTTCAATATTCTAAATAGCTTCTATCTATAGTGTTCACACCCAGATCAATATCATTAAGGTCTCATGCATCCATTCAAAAATCACATGTTTAAAGAGCTTCTCTTACTACCATATGAGTCCCTAAGATCCCTAAAGTTCCATCCACTTCTTAGAGTTATATGGGGACCCCATAGTTGGTTTCTAAAAATATATTAGATAATTTATAACATGTACAACTTTTAAAGTTACACTCTCAGCTCTTCCATCATGTTTCATGATCATGTGTGATCTTGATTCTTGATATAGGACACCATCATAGGAAGTATCCCATGAGACTCATCATTTAGTATCATTCATTTTTAGCTTACTTGTACATAGATTCTTTTCAAATTATTATACATAGTCTTCTTATGATTGATTGTACATATCTTAAATATCAAAAAAATACAAAACATTCAAATATTCCAAAAATACCAAAAATAAATCAAAATTTCAAAAATACAAAAACATTCAAATAATTCAAAAAAACCAAAAATATTTTGATTTTATGCATCATCCATTATTTACATTTATAATATCATGTTACACTTACATTTGGTGTTTTATGATATTTTTTGTCTATTTATGTAGATTATTATGCTTCACTTGATCTTCTTTGAGTGTGTGAAGTGACATACAGATCCTTGATTTCTTCACTCTACCCATTGAGGGGGCATCTTATTTATAAATTCAAAACACACATTGATATACATTCCCACTAGGGGCATCTTCTACATGACTACACCATCTAAGTTATGTCATTCTTACACCACACACTCTAGTTATCATGATAATATACATTATTTACTAGCTTACATAGATTACTCTATTGACACTCAATAGTATATAGCACATGTGTATTTATTAACATATACCTAGTCTTATACTCCATGTCTTGCATTCTTTCACCACTTTCTTTAATTAGTTATATGTGATTGTATTTCTAGTTTTTACATACTTTCCTTCCTTGATTTGTGTAGCTAGATGTGATTGCCTTTCTTGGTTCCTATTTGTCTCCTGTATATACCTTAGGAAATTTTCCAATGTCCTTTCCTTTTATTCATGTGTGTGCCTTAGGACATTTTCCAATGTATTTTTCCTATACTCTTCTATATGATTGTGGATTTCATGCCAACCTTACTTGTTTAAATTTTATTTATGTGGCATTTGAACATGCCTTGTATGCTTAATTTATAGTTTAAGTGACATGTGCCCATGTCCCTTGTTTGCTTGGCCCCTTGGCCATTCTTGTATGCTTCTTGCTCCTTGTTTTGTATGCTTCTTACTTGATTTCTTATTGATTGTTTGTAATGCCATGATCTACATAATGTATTCTCTTAGTTTCTTAGATGTCATGATGGACATCATGCTCCATCCCTCCTTAAAAACTAACAACTAACCAAACTTTTAGTTCTAGTTCAGTACATTGCACATGTTATTAATTTTTTATATCTATCTAGGCATAACCCTATTAATCTAATAGTTTCTCATTACAAACCATGTTATATCTTGAGATATCTTGTCAATTATCATTTCTATATCATGTATCTTTGCATCATAACACACTTACAAGGATCTTTTTCTAAGGGTAGTCACTGCATGGTCTTCATTCCTACCCTTAGAAGAGGTGACAATAAATGTGGGTTTTGTCAAAGAGATCAAGAGCTCCTAATGGTAAGTAATTCAGCTTTTAGAACACCCAAAATAGAAACTAAACATCAAACTAGATAGGACAGACTAGGTAGATAGTGAAAATGTTAGAATAATCATTAGATTTAGCCTAGGACAATAGTGCCAAGATTGGACTATAGTTTTGGGCCTTTTAGTGTACATTTTTTATGCTCCTCTCCAAATAATAGAAAAACTAGAATTTATATAAGTAGGTAGAAAAGTAAGTTCAACTATAGTTTTATGTAATTAGACCCATTTAGAATTATTAGTTTCTAGTAAACTTCTGCTCAAAGAATCCAAATATAGGATACATCATACAGAGCATGATGGATATCACTTATAATTTTAGATGTGACAATTGGTATAACTTCTAAATTAGAATCCATGTTTCAAAAACCAATGATTGGACCAATGTGCATGACACATTTGTTTTATTTTCTTTCTGAGTTCAAATTACCCAAGAATTCTTAGTAGTTGCATGTTTTATTCCATCTACAGGTGGTTGACATCATTTTGGAATGGCTTTCATATAAGCCTAGTGCACCAGTTTTAGAGTGGCTTTCATATAAGCCTAATCTCTACCTTTTGGAGTGGTTAAGAGTGGCCTAGTTTCCAACATACATTTGGCTATTTGTGCCTTCATTATTAGATTATAGAGTATTCATGGGATTCAAGATCCATCTCATATGACACATAGTTCATACTAGTATCAATTCATAGCTTCACTTTATGAGGAAATGATGGAGATAAAAGACTAACTAGCCTTTGTATTATTGAGCCACCTATTCAGAGGGATTAGACACACAATCCAAACATCAATTAACACATACATGATCACATAGCTTCACTTAGTGGGAGATGATGGAGCCAAATGGATAGACTTTATATTCTTGAGCCACTCTTGAGGAATTGAGCACTTAGCTCCATTCACGATATTACTCTTGGTTTGACATCATTTAATACATACCTAGCACACCCATCGTTACTCAAAACCATAACAAGTTCTGTATTGGTTTGCATACTTGATGAGGTGTATTCATTCTTTTTTATTCCTCTCTCTCTTACCTAGCTTTGTACATTACTATTCTAGATATATTACATCTATTAAGAATTGATCTACTCTTTATTTTATCTTACAGATTTTCAGTTCATAATGTGTTATCTCTGTGCACACCCAACATCACATAACTTCATGGGCTTCACCCTTGTAGGTAAGTTTAGGTACACTTTCTATTTTTCATTTATCCTAGTATTTCACTTTATTGCATCACTAAAATAAAGGTGGGGAAAATTTAGTCATATAAAATGTGAAAATTAGTGACTTGAGTGTGCCTAATGACACCCAACCCATAGGTCCCTCTTTCTTTCTTTCATGACCCTCATAGGCATCTTTCATTGATTCACAGTCATTTATAGCCTTAAAAACCTGATCCCAACTTAGCTAAACTACTCTTTCCATGATAAATATATCCCTTTAGGTCTTGTTAGCTTAGGATTATAGCACCCAACTTGGACTATAGCACCAAGCCATCTAGTGTTTACTTTTGGCACTCCTATCTAAGTGCATTTTTGCCTCTAATGGTTAGTTCTTTATGGTTCTTATCCATCTTATTTTCAACCTAATTTAATCACATTCAACCCATGACCAAAATATCCCTATAGAATCCCATTCAAATTTCATTTATAAGGGGTTAAAAATTATCATTAAGCAAGCAAGAATACAAGCAATACTACTCAGGTAATCTTCCTTATTCTCTACATATAGCCAGCCAATACATTCAAAATCTTATCCAAATCCTTACATCAGTCTCTAGCCACCTCAAGCATACCTAGTTTAGCATTTTACATCTGTATGCAAACTATTACATAAATCAAATTAGGTGATACAAATACTTATGGCTTGACCCCTCTTTAAAGTATTGGTATGTAGGTAATGTGCCCACACAAGGGGTGTGGATACATGTTTAGTACATATTACACACACTAACCCCCTCTCTTTCTCAAAGTTAGTCAAATTAAAAAGGAATCTAGGGTTTGAAGACAAAATGTACTCTATAAGGAGTTCCATAGAAATTTGGTAGTTGAAACTTCATAAGCAGGGTCACATAGACACAGTGAACAAAACCCAAAAAGCTCAGGTCTCTCAGACAATAGTAACAAAAGTAGACTAAAATGCTAGTGCCCCTAGTGTCCTATTTTATTTATCTTATCCAATCAAAAAATGAAGGTTAGATCCTAATTTTGGATAGTTTCCCAATCCTGCATAGTGAATTTTAAACTCTATCTTAGTCATCTCAGTTAGTTTCTAAATAAGTCTTATTTTCTATCCCTTATTACTATTTTTAAGAAGGTTAAAATCACAATCAAATTTATAAAAATTAGAATATTAATTATTTCATATTTATTTATTTATTTTACTAATAAAACCCTTTAAATAAATTAGGAATAATACATCAATATTCATAAAATTGTTAAATCATAAATCAATGCATAAACTAGAATGTATAGTATGTAAAGATAAAACTTGGTTATAAAAATTGTGTAGGAGATGCCCCCAAGTGGGTATATGTATCAAATGTATAAATTTATATCATTTTAAATGATCCTAATGGGTAGATGATAGCTGATATGGATCATTGTAGTGGACTAAAGTCCTTTCTAGAATCGGCAAGCACTCGATAAGATAAATGAAGCATATGTGTAGGATAAAACTAGTTATACTAGGATATCTAGGAATATGAAATATATGGAAAGTAGTATAAATATAAGCATGAAAATGCATACAATCTATAAAAAAATTGTTTTTTAAAATTTTGAATGTTTCTATATTTTGACATGTTATATTGTTTTTGTGTTTTTTGAGTATAATCTATGTACATGAAAATGGAAATAAACTATGTACAAGGAGTGAGATAAAGAAGGAATTATGTACAAGGGTAGTAACCATAATAAAAAATGAGTTTCAAGGGAGACTCTCCATCATCATGACCTATGTTTAAGAGTGGAATTGTGATCATACATATGGTGTGAAAGGGAAATTGTGAGACCATGATCTATTATACTATATAATCTAAGTCTAAAGCTGTTTGAGTAGTGATTTTATGATGTTATGACACTAACTATGATGCCCTATGAACTTTAGGAGTATTAGGGACCCATTTGGTAGAAGTATAAGTTGTAGGTGATGTATTTTCCTTGTGCTAATAACCCCTAAAATCTAATATAATTGAATTAAATTTAAACTAAGTAGAGGAAGGCCTTTTATAATATATGGGACATCTTTGATGCAATGGTCTCTCTAGTAATGATATTTGAGGGAGATAATACATGTGTGTAGATAATATAGGAGTATACCTAACTTTATCTAAGCACTCTACTAATTATTGTGGTGTATTCATATGAATTGTACTCTCTATTGTAATTAATAACTATGTAATATCTAGAAATGATGTTGTAACTATAATTGATGTTTGTGTTGGAACTGTATTTGAAAACTATGATCAAATTGCCTATGGGATGGGTAGAGGGTATTCATATGGGACACCATAAATATTAACCCCTTGATTAACATGTATATAATTCAATCACTAGTTTATTATATATGGGATGGATCATAGCTATTATAACTATGTCCTTCCCAATAATATGTCAAATGCACCTGCACTATGTAATACTAAGAACTAAGTGGCTATGTGTGTTGATCCAACCTATAATGGAATAAAAATATCCCTAATGGAGCTCTATTTATGGCCACTAAAAACACTAATGACTTTATCTACGGGTAATATATCCCATTATGTATCCCAAGTGTTATAAGAGTGTTATGGTGCACATGCTTATGCTTGACCCATTATCAACCATAACATTGTGAATATGATGGTGGTGTATGTATGCTATTATGGAGAGTGCATGTAAATATATATCATCATCCACAATATCCTACTTTAAAAATTTGATAAGTTATCTAGGTGTAACTATAGTGTGATACATGCCAATCATGTTATGTAGTGAAAGTGTATGCTATGTAACTTTGTGATAAGAATCTAGTGGTTGATTCACTTGGTATGTATAGTGAACACCTGATGTGCCCCTACCTAATTATATATATGATTTGGAAAAATATCAAAAAATATATTAAGTGCCTCTACCTCTATTTGTTTTTATTTTGGTGCCTCTGTGGGTGTGCCCAAATCAATAATGTTAGCCTCAATGAGATATTGTATTTTATTTATTTAAGATAATGCATCTATTTTTTTTGTCCTAGTGTCCTATGATACTTTTATAATGCATTTGAACCATAAAATTTTAAGATAGGTTGTGTCATTTATGTTTATTTAATGGGAGGGAGAAATAAGACATTCCATTCCAATATATGTTTTAGAACTCCTTATGGTGACTCTAGAATATTAGTGAAGACTCTATGCTGAGGAGTGGATAAACCCATTCTAGGAGAAGGCTCTAAAGCTACATTAACTATGGCATTTCGATCACTTTTTTTTTGGTCATGACCTTGTATGGAAGTTTGTTTGAACTCTTAATAGTTGATTTTATTGCATTTATGTACTTGAGTTTGTCTATTGATAAGATCTTAACCTCTCTTTCCTTTACTATGTGTCACATATTAGTAAATGTAGGAAATTATTGAATAAGATATAGTTTTTCAATACTATTAATAGAATCTATATAAATATATCCTAAAGCTCTTTGTCTACCATGAGGCTAGTTAATTTTAATAACATTATCTTTATCATAAGACATAATTAGTGATATGCTCATTTGAATTTTGATTTAGTTGTACCACTTGTGCATATGATATCTTATCACTGATGTTGATAGTGTCAGCACCTAAATTTGGCCAGCAATGACCTTCAACCAGGATTTTGCTGAATTTTCACCTAAGGTGCACAATTTGGCCTAAAAACACTAAAATGTATTAAATTAGTTGAAATTGATATAGTCAAATGTAAATTTTTTCTAGAGTATCATTAAATGGAGAAATTTAATTTATGGGATAGCTAACTTTGATTAGATCATTTCAAGTCAAAATGCCAATTTTGCACCTAGGTGCTCTAGATTGCTATGTTCTATCAAATATCTTACACAAGATATGTGCCTTTGTTATTTGGTTTTGGTAACATCCTAAATGGGATAAAATATCCAACGCATCTAAAATTTACTTCCAATTCTAATCTAATAAAATTTTGGACCAATAACAAGACATTTTGACCAATTTGATTAATTTGTGCACCAAGAGCCAAAATTTGCACTAAAGTTGACTAATCATGTTTTAGGATAATTAAAAAAATTAGTTCCTTAAGTTAATTTTACATGAAAATTCTTAAATAAATCTTTATTGGAAATTTATTTTTATTAACTACATCATCATGTGATATCATCATATGGGGTGGCATTTATAAGCCATAAATGCATAAAATATCAAAATTATGGGTATCTCATGCCTCATTAAGACTCTCCATGACTATTCAATACCCCTATATCCCAAATATTAATTGATATATTTATATAATTAATTTAATAGTTGGATTTATTCATGGCCACACATCTCAATCTTGATATGGATGGTCATGGTTGATACTCAAACCATTCCAAAAATCTATAAATAGGAGGTGTTGCTTATTGAATTTTAATTTATTTTATGACTAAATTATAATTCCAAAATTAATTCAAAAATCATTTCATCTTAGTGTTATAATACCAAATTTTTGAGCCAAGCCAAAACCAAAGTTGCCAAGAGGAGATGAAGGTAGCCACACTCCATTGAAGTAGATCTCTTGAAGCACAAGCCGAGCAAGCCAAATAAGAATCCTTTTGGAAAAATAAAGGATTTGGTAATAAAATGATTTTTTGTGTTCATATTTATTATTTCTTTCCATTTTTAGTTGTATTCTCAAATGGATTTCACTCACTAAGCTCTCCCTAGTAACAAGGCCTAGAGTTGTATGCTAGCTAATGTGTTGGTTTTTCAATTAGATTTCATTTTGTCAATAACAAGATAATAATAAATCTATTTATGAAAATTAATATTTAACATAATTATATTCCTGGTGGAACCATTTTTGTGAGAACGCAAGCCACAAACTTTTTTTTATTTCATAGTTTTAATTCTTTTTTTTTTGTTTTTATTCTGAGTAAAAATATCCAATAAAAATTTAATAAATTTTTATTTAATTAATATTTTTGTTTAAATTTTTTATTAAAATATCTAAATATTGATATTTTAAAAAAATTTCACACAAAAATTATTTATATTTTAGATGTTATGTCTATTTTAGTGACTGTCACTTTCCATTTTTTATTTCTCTGGTAAAATAGTTAGAACAGAGTTGATAAAAAAATTATTGATTTTTTGGACTTAAAATTTTTCATATATGTTAAAAATTGTGTTATTTAAAACATATAAAAATTTAGTATAAAAATTATTTATATTTTAAAATTTATCTTTAAATTATTAATTATAGGTTTTTATATTTTATGTGCATGATTTTATGTGTTATGTGTTATATTTTATTTTTAGCCTTCTAATTTGTTGTTTGTAGGTGTTCATATATTTAATTTTTTTTTTAAATATTTTATTTATATTTGTGTTAACATTTTCTAACCTAACACATTTTCTTTTGTGGTGATGACTTAAGGGTAGACAGGTAACCGACGGACTTCAAATTTGTTAAAACATGTTTTAAACCATCTTTTGCATGCTTTTAAAATGAAATAGGAACTTTGTTTTATTAATTAATGGAAAATTTAGGTGCTTAAAATAATTTTTTTATATTTATACTTTCAAAATTATAACTTAAGACCAAAGGTTCAAAATAATGCCACCACACCTTTGAATTTGTGGCTAAAAAATAAACTCATCTTTCAAAGCTTTTATGTTCACTACTTGTTTCAATTAGCACTTTATTTTTGCAAAATATGAGGATGTTGCATGTATGATCTTTTATTTTCTCCATTTATGGAAACCTTAGAATCAAAAGTGATTTCCTTATTTTCAAATTTTCTTGTCTAAAGGATGGAAATAATGTCATCTAAAGCACTCCCCAAAAACTCACAAAAGTATTGGGTGACCTTGATAATGACCCTAAAGTATTTCTATTTTATGCTTTCTTTATTTCATGTAGACTTGGATTATGAGGGGGATGTCATTACCTCCCATAAGTTTGTTAGGGAAGCTTTGACTTAGTGTTTCACATCTTGATGTTGACTTATTTTGGATCCATATTGGAGTTTCACATGTGATATAGTTGCACTTTGGACATCGCACTACACTGAACGAATAGAAAGATATAGTGGTTGTAAAAAAGACTAGACATTTTTGCAACAATCTAAGTGATACGAACCCAAAATATATGATTTTATTTTTCATTGTTTCCTATTAAAGTCATTGTGTAATTAATTCCCATAGAATGTTAAAAAAACTTATAGATCTTAGATAAATACCCACTTGTTGTGAAATTATTATTGGTGCAAGGTGTGCCTCAAGGTCCATGTCACAGTACTATCATTTGAGAGAAGGGGGGTGTAAAAACCCTAATATATAATTTTTATTTAATTTTGGATGGACACTTAAAATCCTTTCAAATGATGTATATTGATGGATTTCAATAATACCATGTAACCTTATCAGTTTAGGATCTAAGAGCGATTAATTTGTTCATTTTATCCTATATTAAAGTCTTGTTTGGAGTCAAAACTTGGTATAAACAAATGATAGAAACCAAAACACATGGTCCTCATTTTCTTTATAACAAAGAGGCGTTATACTACCCACATGAAATCATCAATTTGGTTTATTCAAAGTTCATCAAAACTAGGAGTCGTATCATCCACTTTGGCATAATTATGCTACTCAATTGAGTCCAAACCTTTTCCAATGTTTTTTTAAGTCCTTCATTTATAATTTAAATTCAAAATTACAACTTCATAAGTTCATAGGGTTGATGTGTTAAGTGGATTTTCCATTTACACTAAACTTGAGGGAACTTAGGTTCAATTTCTATTTGGGTTGAAGGTCATTTAAGACTCATGATTGTTATCACCACCTGATAGACTTAAGTCATTTTGTGCTAAACACTTACACTTTGAGTCTATGTGCCACAACATTTTGAGTCAAGAAAGGTAGTGTTATGCTGTTAAATATATTAGAAATTATCTTTACCTTAGAGAGTTTTTAAAACAAGCATTTTGTCACATCTTTTAGGTAGTCTAATGTTGTTACGCTACCCAAAACATTTCAGATTTATTTTCATAGATCCTCTTGCATAGAGTTAAAATTTGTTCCTATATTTTTAAACCAGTCTGAGTATACTTTTGTGAACCTTTGTCTAGCACAGTTACATCATTCACTTTTGTCTAGCTTATTTGTCAAAAGAACCAAGTTTTATACCATTATTTGTGACAAAATAAACTATCTCTAAAGTGCCTTTTGTTTTATACATTATACCTATTTGATTGAGTCCATGTCCAAGAATAAAATTCCTAATATTTTTTAGAAGTGTTTCAAATATGTTAGATTAAAAATTTCAGCTATTTTCAAAGTCTAGCTTTTGACATCATTTGGCCAAGAGTCTTAGTGCATGCCTTGTTTGAGCTTAGATTTTAACACTGCATTTGGCCAAAAGACTTAGTAACTTTTAATTCCATATATTAGACTAATTTAAAATACTTTGAGCTTAGTGTTTGGAATTTTTATTTTTGGTTCATTTACTTAATCTTTTTTGTGTAAGACGTGTAACATTAGACACTTAATGTGAGCTTGTGTTATCACAAATTCTTTTCATACACCTTTTGATCATTTTGATGAATCTAGACCAGGTTATAACATCATATTTTTTAGGATAGTGTCTTTTTATAATTTTAAGACCTCCCTTTTTCATAACACATTGACTATGGATCCTAACATGTATTCCTACACTCGTAGTGGACTCGTGTATAATCTAGGGATTAATAATATGGTTGTGTAAGAAGAAATGGTACAAGACCCTTACATAGATAATATTACTTAAGATACAAATCCTTATCCCTTTTATAATACTCAATTAGGGATGCAAAGCCAAGATCTATTGGCTAGCTATTTGGTTAATACACCACCTTATTCAGAACAAGACCAAGAAAAAAATGTATAACACCTAGATATGATACCCACAATTGACAAACCGGTTATTCAATAGTCATTCTCTACTAATATGCCTTCCACATATGATCCATTTTTTTTTAGAATCATTTACTGGAGAACAAAGATGAGATTTTGGTTAGAGCCATAGAAGCAGGGGCCATGTTTCTAGCAAACTTCCCTCATGAGAATTTACCAAGCCTAATAAGGATGCCCCAAAACATAATTTATGATTAATAGGCTTATTCTATCAATCCTTTAGATCTAGTCCAAACAACATAGTGGGACCCTAATATGCCTAATAGAGGCAAAAACCTCATGGAAGACCACTTTAATCAAATGTAGATGGCATATCAAACCTACGTAAATCTATCATGCAATTTCAATTACATGACCATGGTGAACAAACCTGTTATTGATTTAGTTCCTTCAACAGGAGTTTTGATAGAGTTAACTAGTCAAGAAAATCAGAGTTTAGACCCATTCATGCAAAACACTTCAATAGAAAACTTGTTGTATATGCCCATTATTAAAGAAGTGTCTTCTACTATTATGTAGAATAATGAGTAAAATATAGTGGATAATATGTAAGCAACATCCAATCCAAATCAAAGTGGTACTAACACACAAATAACTAGTCAATAACATGTGTTTGTAGTTAATACCATGAGTAAACCATCATACCAGGGAGTAGGAGTTTCCACATCCCAACCTCAACTAGTTACTTTATCAACCATTTAAATAATAAGATTAGGTAGTCAAATAACACCTAATGTCACAACTTAATAAAAGAATATGATGAATCATACTCTTCCTCAATAAGGGATGAGTAGTATTCCACAACAACAAGCACAATCTAATGTACTAGCATAATAAAGGTTGAATGTATTACCACTTCAATAAGGGGAAAATAATGTTCCACCTCATCATGTAGTGGGAAATACACCTCCTTAGTCATAGACTAGTGTACCTATCCAAAACCAAACAATGACTAGCCAACAATGTGTAAATATTGGTCAATGATAGATGTCAAATCTTAAACACAATTTCACTTTCCAACAAAGATTTATGAAATACAGAGGCTCTCATGTTTCTCAAGTACCTACTAGACAACAATTAGTTCAAAATGTGCCACAGGTTCAGAGATAGGGGCTTGGTCCATAAGTTCCCACTCGATAGCAAGGTTTGATTAGTCTGTATCATGTCCCTTTTAAACCATATCAGGCACAATATAGTTATATTACTCCATCCCAACCACAAGATCCTCCATGTCAAACCTTCATATCCAACCCAAACCAAAATATGACACAACCAAATGTGTAATTTCAAGTACATCCTAGTCTATGTATGCATATTTTTGATCCATTTCCCAACCATACCAATATACCCTAATAGATATCTCTATCATACCCTGGTCAAAGTGTCCCACTTGTGACCTCTCAACCATCTATCCAAACCAATATTCTCCGTCAAACCAATGTTCTTTATAGTTTCCTATCCTAATAATTACAACAAATGAAGGATGTAATTGCTGCCATTCAGGCTAAGAAACACACTAAAAAGTCTAAGTTGGATGATGTGTGGTCTTATCCATTCAACATGGAGTACTTACTAGACATTTTTGGAACAATCTAAGTGATACGGACCCAAAATATATGATTTTATTTTAAATTGTTTCTTGTGAAAGTCATTGTGCAATTGATTCCCCTAGAATGTTCAAAAACTTATAGATCTTAGATAAATACCCACTTGTTGTGGAAGTATTATTGGTGCAAGGTGTACCTCAAGGTCCATGTCATAGTACTATCATTTGAGAGAAGGGGGTTGTAAAAACCCTAATATATAATTTTTATTTAATTTTGGATGAACACTTAAAATCCTTTTAAATGATGTATATTGATGGATTTCAACAATACCAAGTAACCTTATCAGTTTAGGATCTAAGAGCGATTAATTTGTTCATTTTATCTTATATTAAAGTCTTGTTTGGAGTCAAAACTTGGTATAAACAAATGATAAAAACCAAAACACATGGTCCTCATTTTCTTTTTAACAAAGAGGCGTTATGCTACCCACATGAAATCATCAATTTGGTTTATTCAAAGTTCATCAAAACTAGGAGTCATATCATCCACTTTGGCATAATTGTGCTACCGAATTGAGTCTAGACCTTTTCCAACATTTTTTTAATTCCATTTATAAATTAAATTCAAAATTACACCTTCATAAGTTCATAGGGTTGATGTATTAAGTGGATTTGCCATTTACACTAAACTTGAGGGAACTTAGGTTCAATTTATAATTTAGGTTGAAGGTCATTTAAGACTCATGATTGTTATCACCACTTGATAGACTTAAGTCATTTTGTGCTAAACACTTACACTTTGAGTCTATGTGCCACAACATTTTGAGTCAAGAAAGCTAGTGTTATGCTATTAAATTTATTATAAATTATCTTTACCTTAGAGAGTTTTCGAAACAAGCATTTTGTCACATCTTTTAGGTAGTATAATGTTGTTACGCTACCCAAAACATTTCAAATATTCTTTCATAGATCCTCTTGCATAGAGTTAAAAAAATTTCCTACATTTTTAAACCAATCCAAGTATACTTTTGTGAACCTTTGTCTAGCATAGTTATGCCATTCACTTTTGTCTAGCTTATTTGTCAAAAGAACAAAGTTTTATACCATTATTTGTGAGAAAATAAACTATCTCTAAAGAGCCTTTTGTTTCATACATTATACCTATTTGATTGAGTCCATGTCCAAGAATAAAATTCCTAATATTTTTAGAAGTGTTTCAAATAGGTTAGATTAAAAATTTCAGCTATTTTCAAAGTCTAGCTTTTGACGTCATTTGGCCAAGAGTCCTAGTGCATGCCTTGTTTGAGCTTAGATTTTAACACTACATTTGGCCAAAAGACCTAGTAACTTTTAATTCCCTATATTATACTAATTTTAAATACTTTGACCTTAGTGTTTGGAATTTTTGTTTTTGGTTCATTTACTTAATATTTTTTGTGTAAGACGTGTAACATTAGACACTTAATGTTAGCTTCTGTTATCACAAATTCTTTTCATACACCTTTTGATGATTTTGATGAATCTAGACCAGGTTAGAACATCATTTTTTTTAGATAGTGTCTTTTTAGAATTTGAAGACCTCCCTTTTTCATAACACATTGACTATGGATCCTAACATGTATTCCTACACTCGTAGTGGACTCGTGTACAATGTAGGGATTAAAAATATGGTTGTGCAAGAAGAAATGGTACAAGACCCTTACATATATAATATTACTTTAGAGATGGATCGTTATCCATTTTATAATACTCAATTAGGGATACAAATCCAAGATCTATTGGCTAGCTATTTGGTTAATACACCACCTTATTCAGACCAAGACCAAGAAAAAATCGTATAATACCTAGCTATAATACCCATAATTGATGAACCAGTTATTCAATAGTCATTCTCTACTAATATGCATTCCAAATATGATCCATTTTTGTTTGAGAATCATTTATTGGAGAATAAAGATGAGATTTTGGTTAGAGCCATAAAAGTAGGGGCCAAGTTTCTATAAAACTTCCCTCATGAGAATTTACCAAGCCTAGTAAAGATTCCCCACAACATAATTTATGATTATTAAGCTTATTCTATCAATCCTTTAGATCTAGTACAAACAACATAGTACTACCCTAATATGCCTAATAGAGGAAAAAACCTCATGGAAGACCACTTTTTTCAAATGTAGATGGCATATCAAACCTACGTAAATCTAGCATGTAATTTTAATCAGATGACCATGGTGAGCAAACCTCTTATTGATTTAGTTCCTTCAACAAGAGTTTTGATAGAGTTAACTAGTCAAAACAATTAGAGTTTAGACCCATTCATGCAAAACACTTTAGTAGAAAACTTATTGTATATGCCCATTATTAAAGAAGTGTCTTCTACTTCTATGTAGAATAATAAGTAAAATATAGTGGATAATATGTAAGCAACATCCAATCCAAATCAAAGTGGTACTAACACACAAATAACTAGTCAATAACGTGTTTGTAGTTAATACCATGAGTAAACCATCATACCAGGGAGTAGGAGTTTCTACATCCCAACCTCAACCAACTACTTTATCAACCATTTAACCAATAGGATTAGGTAGTCAAATAACACCTAATGTCACAACTTAATAAAAGAATATGATGAATCATACTCTTCCTCAATAAGGGATGAGTAGTATTCCACAACAACAAGCATAATCTAATGTACTATCATAATAAAGGTTGAATGTATTACCACTTAAACAAGGGGAAAATAATGTTCCACCTCATTAGGTAGTGGGAAATACACCTCCTTAGTCATAGACCAGTGTACCAATCCAAAATCAAACAATGACTAGCCAATAATGTGTAAATATTGGTCTATGATGGATGTTGAATCTTAAACATGATTTCACTTTCCAACAAAGATTTATGAAATACAGAGGATCTCATGTTTCTCAAGTACCTACTAGACAACAATCAGTTCAAAATGTGCCATAAGTTTAGAGATAGGGTCTTGGTCCATAAGTTCCCACTTAATAGCAAGGTTTGATTAGTCGATATCATATCCCTTTTAAACCATAGTAGGCATAGTATATTTATATTACTCCATCCCAACCATAAAATCCTCCATGTCAAACCTTCATATCCAACCCAAACCAAAATATCTCACAACCAAATGTGTAATTTCAAGTACATCCTAATCCATTTATGCATATTTTTGATCCATTTCCCAACCATACCAATATACCCCAATAGATATCTCTATCATACCCAGGTCAAAGTGTCCCACTTGTGACCTCTCAACCATCTATCCAAACCAATATTCTCCCTCAAACCAATGTTCTTTATAGTTTCCTATCCTAATAATTACAACAAATGAAGGATGCAATTGCTACCATTCAGGCTAAGAAACACACTCAAAAGTTTATGTTGGATGATGTGTGTTCTTATCCATTCAACATGGAGTACTTGCAAATACCATTTCTTCTAGGATATGAACCATTGAATTTTGACAAATATAAAGGAAAAGTTGACCCTAAGGCCCATTTAATCAAGTTCTTTATCGCATGTCAACCAATTGCATATAGAGATATATACCTTTTGTTGTTGTTTCCAAGGATATTTGCTAGAAAAGCCTTGGAGTGGTTTTCATAGTTTCCCAAGAATTTACTAATAGTTTTTAATGATATTTCTAATGAGTTTGTGTAGCACTTTTCCTATAATATTGAACATGAGATTTCATTTATTAACTTAACACAAGAAAAATATAAGGCTAGTGAGAGTTTTGCAAGCTATTTACAAAAATGGAGAGCACTTACAAGTTGATTCACCCATAGTTTACTAGATAAACAATTAGCAACTGTGTTTACTAAAAATTTGGATAGTGAGATAGTTTATCATTTAGAATTTTAGGGAGATCATCAACAAAGGCTGGTTGATTGAGTAAGCCCTTATTAATAAAGGGATCATCAAAGTTAAGTTAACTAATCAAAATTAAGGTACCGATTAGGGAAGTGGACAAAACCAACATCTAATCCAAACACAAGCATCACAACTAGCACATGCCAATAACCAAGATAGACCAAAGCAATTCAACCATAACAGGAATGTTTTGGGTAATGGAGTAATCGAGTCACATCATGTCAAAAAAGTGAAAACATCATTTTCACCACCTTTTTATCTTAATCCTACCCAACAACCTCTCTAACCAACACCATAAGCACAATAACCAAGACCCGTGAAACAAATACAACAAACTTTACCATTACAAACCCCTCTTCCAAGGAGAATTATGCCTATGTGTCATGTATTTAGTAACCTTAGAGATCTTATTGAGTTTGTATTTTTCAAACTTATTACTACTAATCTGATTAGTTGGCCTATACCAAATCATTATCCATAAGGCATTCCTTATCTTGATTTGTACCATGAAAATGAATTATGTGATTATCATCGAGTCATTGGGAATAATATATAAATATGTGTGTAAATCAAGTATTTGATTGAGAATATGTTGGATAATGGGGAGATAAGATTAGATAATGGTTCTTCCATCTCTAATCAAACTCATAAGATTTATCAAAACCCTTTCTTCAACATAACACATAGCATTAAAATAATAATCAATAATAACAACAACAACAACATTAGCTGGTGTAACAATAAAATCAATAGTATCAAAATCTAAGTTCTAAACTAATAGAATCAACAATAGAACCCACAGCATTATAAAAATGGACAAAACAAAAGTTATAATGATAAAAACTAATAAACCTTATTTGTACATAACTACAATAGGGTTATAGGTCATATTACAGGGGGTAACATTAATACCATCTTCATTAATACTAGAACAAGCACTAACAAGTATAGACCATTGCTAAACAATACCACTAAAACAAATTACATGGATAATCCTTCTTTGACCTAGGACTATACACAAGCAAATGAACAAATCAGGACTTTAACTTTTGGACCATACACTTATAACTTTCCATTGCCATGTGACCAAATACAAGTGCAATAGAAACTGAGAATTATCATATCTGGTCCCACACCATTCCCAACATTTATTAACAATTATGGTCTAGCATCTAATATTGATTATGCAACCATAACTTCGAGGTCAAAGATTACTATCCTAAGTCCACAACCATCTACCACTTTTCCTATTATCTAACCAACCGTTTAGCCTCAGAATAAACCATCCACTATTGACTAAGACAAGAAGTTTGATATTGTAGAACAATTACAGAAGACACTAGCATAAATTTATATTTTAGATTTGTTGTGAATGACAACAATCCACAAGAACATTTCAAATGAGTTTTTAACCCAATCCATTATTACTAGTGACATATCCCTTGATAAATTTCAAGCTTTGGTTGGACATCTAGCTCTAGCCCAACAACTCACATTCAATCAAAGTTATATGTCTTCCCTTGGCCTGCTCCATAATAATCCATTATACATATAATTTATATAAAGTGTCATAAATTTAAATGGGTCCTTATAGATAATGGATCAAGATTCAACATAGTGTCTTTAAAGATCATCAATATTTTTGGGTACACAATAATAGATCTCTAGACAAAAATGATAACTATCAAAGCATATGATAATTAGGAAATATAATCACAAGGAACCATTATCTTACTAGTTATCTTTGGGCATTTGACCCATGATAAAATTTTCCATGTGCTTGATCTTGATTTGTCATATAATATGATTCTAGGTAGGCCTTGGTTACATGAGATTCATATACTCCCATCAACACTGCACCAATGTATCAAGTTCTCCCATTCAGGGATGGAAGTGAATATTCCAAGATATTTGCACCCATATAAGCATTACAAACATCTTTAATCCTAGTTTCAAAGCTATAATTACCAATACGACATGAATCTAAGTTCTAATTTGGATAAAATAAAGGCCATACTTATTGATTCTCTAGAGGATAATTTCATAAATCCTAATAACTTGGATTCTCTTTCCCACATGCTGCCTCTTAAAGCTTCCAATCATTTTACCATAAAGTCACCCATGATACCTTTCATATTTCTAATCTTCCTTAGGATCCCAAGACCTTTGGAAGACCTAAAGTCACCCCACACATGCATTGACAACAAAAAGGTAAAGATAAGCTTCATAATCTAGGACTAGTCATGTTCATATTGGCATGTGGCCTAGAACCAAACCCTTTTGAAGTGGATGAATCATGGTTATACAATGAAAACCAAGTTGATTGTCATAAAATTGCAAAGTATCCTATTCCCAATAGGATAATGGAGAATCAAGATTATAAAGGAAAAATCCTTGGACCAAATCAACAAGGAATCATTGAGCCAATTTTTATGACTAAGTACAAAAGACCCTATGGACTGTGTTTAAACTACTTGGGGGTAACCTCACATATATTATTCAAGTTCCATCACTAGTGGCTAGTGATAATGATGTCAATAACAAATTAGAGTCTGATCATAGCCTCACCTTTGATGACCTAGTTAAGAATAACATGTTTGCTAATAATGCCATATGTACTCTTACCCCAATCATTTGTCATAACCCATTACCATTATACTATCCTCAACTGATAGATTGGGACCAACAAAAATCTAGTTCACCAGTTGATAAGATTTAGAATGATGAGGCATTCTATGATTTTTTAGGCCTTAGAGACAATGTTCCATTGGGAGATCATAAATTAGGATTATCAATTACAATATATCTTGAAGCCTATTTTGTAGAGTGGGTGAACACCCTTAGCCAAAATCAAACAAAAAAAACATTAATGTCCCAAAGTGAAAACCTCTTTGAGGTTCTTTTTGAATAGGGAAAAAATTAAAGATAAAGGCTAGTCTAGTGGTGGAAACTTGTTTTAGGCACCATTAGATGGGGGTGTTTATTATTCTTCAAATTTAGATCAGGGGACCACCAATGATGATTTTACCTATGGATCCAAGTTTATTTTTGCAAAATAATAAGTATTTGATCAAACTATTCAAGAATTTTTTACTATTTTTGTTACATGGCCAGATCTCCCATTAGGGGACTCAAATTCATCATGCTTAGGAGACATTGAAGATTAAGTCCTAATAGAGGACCTTGATATAGTCTAATAATTAAAGTCTTTGCCTACTATCCTAGAAGATGGTTCAACCCTTCCAGTCAAAGATAGAATAGAGGTAAACATGGAGACTTCATTAGACTACAAATGTATAAAATTAGGCATGTCCCTCACTAAGGAAGAATGTGAAGTCTTTAAAGCTCTACTGAAAGAATTTGTAGGTATCTTTGCATGGGCTTATTATGACATGCTAGGGTTGGACCCTGCCTTGGTTCTACACCACCTTGTGGTCAATCCTGATGCCAAATTGGTGAAATAAAATTTGTATAAGATGCATCCTCACATTGATGTCTTGGTAAAGAAAGAGTTATAAAAACTCTTAGAAGCAAGATGTATCTAGTCCATTAACTACTTAGAATAGATGTCTAATGTTGTGCCTATTAGTAAAAAACATGAAGGAATCAAAATATATACTAATTTATGAGACATAAACAAAGCTTACCCTAAGGATGATTTTCCATTTCCTAATATTGACATGATCATTGAATCCACAATAGGTTATAAAATGCTTTCACTCATGGATGGCATTTCAGGATACAACCAGATCATAATAGCCCTAGAAGACCAACATAAAACAATGTTCACCACTCCATGGGGAACATTTTTTTATCATGTAATTCCATTTGGTCTTAATAATCTTATATCTACATATCAAAGGGGCATGAATATCATATTCCATGATATGATGCATGCTATTGTTGAAGATTATGTTATGACATATTAGGAAAATCTAAAACTAGGGCCAACCATCCAACAGTGCTACATAAGATATTTGAAAGATTGCGAGAGTATAAAGTCAGACTCAATCCAAATAAATGTGTGTTTGGAGTAACCTCAAGAAAGCTACTTGGCTTCATTATGTCTCATATGGGTATTGAATTTGATATGGCCAAAGTCCATGCTATAATCGAGATGCCACCACTAATCAATTTGAGGCAACTCTATAGTTTATAAGGTAAGATCTAATCAATCTAACATTTCATCTCTTAGTTAGTATACAAGTGTCATCCATCTACACATATTCTGAAGAAGGTAGTTGCATTTCACTAGGATGACCACTACCAAATATATTTTCAACAACTCAAGGACTATCTAGTTAATCCACCTATTTTGTTGCCTCCTATGCCGATAAGGTCATTCTTGTTGTATCGACAATGCCTTTGGGGAACTTTTGGCTCAACATGATAATAATAAAAAAGATCATGCATTATACTACTTAAGACATACCTTGGTCACATATGAACACAACTATGCACCTATTGAAAAAGATTATCTAGCCATGGTCTTCGTAGCTCATAAATTATGTTATTATATGTTGAATAATAAGACCATGGTCATTTCAAAATTAGATCAACTCAAGTATCTACCATCTTAAATAGATTTATAAGGTCTAATGGCCAAATAGATTATGCTTCTTAATGAGTTTGACATAGATTATGTCAATCAAAAGGTAATCAAAGGATAGGTCCTTGTAGATCAACTTGCTAAAGCACCCCGTATAGACATAAAGCCACTCAAATTTCATTTTTTTAATGAATCCATAATGACTATCATTGACACACCTCTCGAGGATTAGTACTATAAACTATATTTTGATGGTTAATTTATTTCACATGGATTAGGGGTATGCCTCTTATTTATTACACCATAGGAGGATATAATCTCTAAATCATTTAGAATTAGTTTTCCTTGTACAAACAACATGGCCAAGTATGAATAACTTTTCATAGGAATTTGACATGTAGTACACTAGAACATATCTCATCTCTAAGTTTATGGTGATTCTTAGTTAATCATCAATCAAGTCATAGACCATTTCCAAACCAAAGATGACAAGATGGTTCTATATAAGGCTATGGTCGATACCCTAAAACAACAAATTATAAATATCCAATTTGAACATATACCAAGGGCTAATAATAGAACTGTAGATGCCATGGATATTATCAACTCTTTGATTCAACAAATAGACAAATATAGAGAATATTAGTTCCTTATTGAGAATTTATTTGCACTAGCTCATGAACCTTTAACCACTGCAATGGTTTCTGATATTATTGGTCCTAATTATATCTGGTACTTAGACCTTTGTAACTACCTTCATGACCAAGTTATACCATCTACTTGGATCCACCCTTTACCATCATAGTTTTGGTGGAACTCTACTTCATTACTTAACTTTGGCAAAGTATACACTAGAGTTAAGAGAAGTTCACTAAGGAGTATGTGGATCTCATTCTAGTGGGGCCAGTCCTATCAAAAAATCTCTTGTGTATTGGTTATTATTGGCCCAAGATGGATGTAGATATAGTTTTATATGTAAATAAGTGTGACACATTTGAATGGCATGCTAATTTGATTCATTCCCCAACATAAACTCTAAAACCAATGTTGATACCATGGCCATTTGCTACATGGAGATGTGAACTCGTTTGGAAAATCAACCCCACTTTATCTGATGGCCATAAACATATCCTTACTACCACTGAGTATTTCACTATGTGGGTTGAATCTATACCCCTCACATGAATAAAAAGTAGATTTCTAAGTTCATCTTCAACCATCTCATTTACCACTTCGGTATCCCCTTTGAAATTATATCTGATAATGAATGATCATTGAAGAACAAAGATGTTGATAAGCTATGTAATAAATATAACATCACATAATAATTTTTTACAGCATATTACCCTCAAGGTAATGGCCAAGCTGAAGCATCAAACAAAAGCATTGTTAATATTCTCAAAAAAATTGTCAATAATGCCAGTCATGATTGGCACCTATAGATATTCCCTACCTTTTAGGCATACCATACTAATCACCATACCCCCATATGATCCACTCCATATTAACTTATTTATGGTACTAAAGCCATCCTTCCCATTGAGGTCAAATTACCTTCACTATGTATATATTTCAAGCATGTCTTAGAGGATCACAACTATCAAATAGCTCACCTGTAGGAGCTAGACTTTCTTGATGAAAAATGCATAGCTATGCTCAATAATCTTCAACCGTATTAGAATAAAATCAAAGGCCACTACAATTGGCATGTCAAGTATATAAAATTTGAAATTAGTGATCTTATTCTTAAAGAAAACCAAAATAATACCATGATTGAGAAGAAGCATAAAGGCAAATTCAAACCAAAATAGATAGGACCTTTCATCATTACTATAGATTATGGATTAAGATCATACAGGCTTTCCATACTAGATGGAGATGAACTTCCTAAGCCGATGAATATTATTAACCTTACGTGATAATATGATTGAGTGATAAGGTGTATTATCTATAAGGAAAATTTTAGTGGTGCCATTTTATCACTATTCTTATTTGTACAAATATCATTCTTATCCATCCTCATAGTCATATCCACTTTACTATTCCAATCTATTGACGAAATGTGTTATGAAGCCTAACCCATTTGACCTTGGTTTTTACCATTCATTATGCATTTTTAGCCAGAGGAATCTAATTAGTTTCATTAGTTGTTTCAATAACTTTAGATAGAGATCATATTTTGTAGTATGATAGAAGTTTTGACAGTTGCATCCTTCATTTGTTATTCCTTTCTTATCATTGGTCTTGATACTAATTATAATCACTATTGGGAAAATTAATACCATTGATCCATGCCACTGTGTCATAGTTATGACCACCTATGGGAAAACTAGGGGAAACATTTGTTTATTGAGCCTTGACATACTAACTTGCCACTTCCTATGCCATACTATGACTGTTTACTAATTATGTCTATTTTATTTGAATTAACTACTACACTAGTCAAATTCCTCCATTATAGGGTAGAACTAGAGTGACTTGAGGTCTTACTTTAGGACTATGTAGGCAACACTCGATACTTATTGAGGTTAGTTTATTCACCCTTTACACCACACTCTCACTATTTTGTGAGCACCTTAAGTTTGAACACTCTCATCATTTTGTGAGCAACCTAAGTTTGAACACTCACCATTTTGTGAGCAAACTAAGTTTGAACGCTCTCACTATTTTATGAGAAACTTAAGTTTGAATGATCTCACCATTTTATGAGCTTTAACCATTTAGTGTCTCATCATTCTTGATCGAGTTGAGAGACTTCAAAAATTCTAAAAACATTTGTAAAACTGGTAGAAAATAATAAAAACACTGACCCCTTCTTTACCTTAAGGATTATGGGAACCCTTACTAAGTTGTAATAAAATCACTTATTTCTTAGTTTCCTCATCCTTTTTGGCCTTTTTATCTCATGCACTTTCAATTTTACAAGACAATTCCTATTCTTTTATCACATCCATTCTTTTTGTTTTCATTAGTTATCACATTCTTCCCATTCCTTTGGAGAACTACATTTGACCTAAATTTTTTTATTGGATATTACATCCATGGAACTATGTAAGAAGAATCCACTTACCTAATGAATATGGAGATAGCTTGACCACCCCCTTATATTTCTTTTATTCCCACATTTTTTTGTTTGTTAAGTTATCACCTATTTTATAAGGGTAATGTTTGTATGGTTTACATTATGTTTGTTTATTTGTTTTTGCTTATTTTGTTCATTTGTTTGCTTGTTTCTTTATTTTCAACATTGTTTCCTTTATTTAGTCTGTGTGTTCATTGGGTTATTCCTTATGTTCACTTATAATTGAATCCATCCATATTCATCTTCTCACATTGACATCATGGTTTTTTATCATCGATTCATTATTTTCAATTTGAATATTAGATTATGGGAGTTAGTCCTCATGCATATTTTAGCCCAATCCTCATGATGTCATACCATGATGCCTACCAACATGTGATACAACAAACCTTAGCTTAAATAAGTCTATTTAGTAATGGTAGCATCAACATCTCTTTAGCACCAACGTCTTGATTCAATCCCAATCATATCCCAATTAGAGTAATTAACCACAAAAGAATTTTAACCTTTATTAGTTCGTATGAGCATCTCTCTAATAGTAGGTTGTTCCAATTAATCACTACCATCTATGTTAAGTATCATACTCACCCAAGTTTATCATGTTTTCCATAATTGGGGTTCAATAATTATAACCATCTATGGGAAAATCATTGCACATCATCCCACCTACATTTCTCAATGATTATAACCACCTTTGGGAAAATCATTATGTTCTCACCACTTTAATTTTTATACCCATATAGGGGAATATTTTTATCTTGTTTGTATATCCTGATTGGGTAACTTCATCTTCTCAATGATTATAACCACCTTTGGGGAAATCATTGTGATATCATACCAATTGCCACTATCGAGGTACAATGCTTATAACCACCTTTGGATAAACAATTATACACCATCCTACTTACATTCTCAGTGATTTTGACTACTTTTTAAAACTCATTATGTTTTCACCCCATCACTTTTCCTTTCTTTGGTCCCCTTGTTTCACTTTTATTGAGGGACCATTTGTCAACCTACTTGTGCTAACCATTCCCTCGAGGGGGCATAATACTTTTAGTTTATCATAATTTTCGTTGTAGGCATACATGACCTTTTCATTATTTGAGAAGATTTTACTATTAGTATATCTTTAAATGACTTGTCAAATAGGGGAAAACTATAGACACCTAAATCTAGCCACCAATGACCTCCAACTAGGGTTTTGATCAATTTCCACCTAAAGTGCACAATTTGGCCTAAAACACTAAAATACATTAAATGAGTTGAAATATATATATTAAGGTGCAAATTTTGGTTATATTATCATTAAATTGGGTAATTTAATTTATGGGATAGCTAACTTTGATCAAATCATTTCAACTCAAAATTATAATTTTGTACCTGGGTGCTCTAGATTGCTCTTTTCTGTCAAATTTCTTATATGGGACACATGCCTTTATTATTTGGTTTTGAGAAAATAATAAATGCTAAAATGGATTTGACACATGTAACATTTAATTACAATTCCAATCCAATCAAATTTTTGACCAATAACAACACATTTTGACCAATTTGATTAATTTGTGCACCAAGACCCAAAATTTGCACTAAAGTTGACTTATCATGTTTTAAGCTAATTAAAAAAAATTAGGGCCTTAAGTTAATTTTACATGGAACTTGTTGAATAAATATTTATTTGAAATTGATTTCTATTAATGACATCATCAGGTGACATCATCATATGGGGTGGCATCCATAAGCCATAAATGCATAAAATATTAGGATTATGTGTCTCCCATGCCTCATTAAGACCCTCAATACTTATTCAATACCCATATATCCAAAATATTAATTGGTATATTTTTATAATGAATTTCATATTTGTATTTATTCATGGACACACATCTAAATCTTGAGATGAAAGGTCATGGTTGATCCTCAAACCATTCCAAAAATATATAAATAAGAGTCCTTGACTATTGAATTTTAAGCTCTATTATGCCAAACTTATTATGCCCAAATGCATTAAAAAACCATTTCATCTTAGTTTTATAATGCTAAATTATTTGTCCAAGCCAAGCCAAAGATAAAGGTGCCAAGAGGAGATGAAGGTAGCCACACTCCATTGAAGAAGATCTCTTGAAGTACAAGCTGAGCAAGCCAAAGAATGAGCCTTGTGGAGAAATCAAATATTTGGTAAGAAATTATTATTTTTTGTTCATATTTATTATTTCTTTCCATTTTTAATTGTGTTCTCAAATGGCTCTCCCTCACTAAGCTCTCCCTAGTAACTAGGCCTAGAGATGTATGCTAGCTAGTGTGTTAGTTTTCCAATTGGACTTTATTTTATCACTAACAAGATACTAACACCTCTCTTTAGTCAAATTCCTAGTTCATAGATAGAGAAGTGTTCTAGGAACATATCAGCTAAAGGATTGAATTTTGTGATGGATTGATTTGGAAAATCATAAAACCATTATGAGGCATAATCCTTTAGATTACACGGAAATAAGTTTATAACAAGACAATCAATAGAAACATAGTCCAAACATTTTAAATGAAAGGCTTTGAAGTGATGTTATTTGTCACATTCACCACCATATAATGTGATCTTGGGTGATGCAAAACTAGATGGATAGTGATTTGCCACTATGTGATGTGTCAAAGATGTATGCAAGAGAATGTTGGAATCTAAAGCATTTGATGGCCTAGTTACTCCCTTATCAATATATGACACCATATATTGTAGAGTAAGAACCTCATAAATAAGGGATTGTACATTTGGAGAAGAAGAAATAGCCACAAGTAGTTTAGCTTTCATAGATGGTTGAATAACAATCCTGGGTTATGTTATCTGAGTTCATTGAGTTGGCACTATTAATGGTGTACAATATTATTAATTAGAGGGGTTGAATATTGACCATTTTTTTTTTATCTTTTTTAGTTCTTCTTGAAGAATTCTTATGAAATCATCTTGTATATCCTTATGTTTGGAAATAAACTCTTATAAATGTTGCTTTTCAATTTCATAAAATTTATTATTAAATTCTACCATTGTAGGATGAAAGGTGTAAAAAAAAAATTTATATATTTTGAACCTTTTAAGAATAGGAATCTATGAAAATATTGAATAATTTAAATATATCAGAAAATATGATATTTTTATAATTAAATATGAGTATAGATAAAAAAGGATATAAATACTAAGTGTGTCTGGGGTTAGGTTTTTTGAATATAGGGTTTCTTTTGTAACAATTTAAATTATATGTAAAATAAATTTAAAACCTAATGTAAAATTGATTTAACTTAGCTAGGTTGTCTAAAAAAACTAGAAAATTAAGTATGAATTCCAAATTTATTACACAAAATTTGGATGAATGCAAGAAAGGGTTTTGAGCAATATTCAAAGTAGAAGGGTTGACAAAATGATTTAACCTTTTAGGGTTTTCCTATGAAAAATATATGTTTAGATTAAAGGTTTGAGATGTCTAAATTATTTAAATAAAATGCAATGATTAAGTACTAATTTATTATATATTTTGACCTTATGTTGAGTTTATAAAAATAGTAGTAAATAGGCATAAATAAAGACGTATCTAAAAAGTGACTATCACGGATGATTTGGGTTTGAGATAGTTCTGAGTGTCATCAATAGGATTATGGAGTTCATATTCTCACTGGATAATAGTGCCCCATATGGATATTAGTTCCATGTTTATGTAGTGTCATCTAGGTGGAGGTAATGCCACTTTTTAGGACTAATCCTATTTTTGGGGGGCACATACACCTATATTTTTATGCCCTATTACTATGCACATGAAACCTAGAGCATTGTGTTATTCCTAGAAAAATTTATTTAGTGTGTAATCCCTAATCTTCCTTATAAGTATAACATGCGAAATAATTGTGTGTTCATTAGTAGGATAGGTTGGACATCCTCAACACCCTATTATTAAGAGATTTTCCTAAATACCAATACTTTGAAGAGGGATCAAGCTCAATGTAGTTCTCCCACCTAGTGCTTGATGCAAGTGCAAGTGAATTATGTAATGAGATTGGAGTTGGCTTCCTTGAATGTGCTTTAGATTTTAAATATTTGAGAAATAACATTAGGGATACTATAGATGGTAGTATGAAGAAGTAAGGTAGAATAGGGATCAAATACCTTAATTTTATTTAACTTGTCTTTTGTTTGAATGTAATTTTGCACCTATTTTAAATATATTGAATAGAGGTTAATTATAAAAATATTTAAATCATTATTTTACTTATTAATATAATAAAATATTCATAGGATGACCTTATGAGGGTCACACATTTGAAAAAGTATCCATTGGGAAGAGATAGGTATAAGGATAGAAGCACCCAGTTGGGGACACTAGTGCCATGAGGCTATAGTGTCTAAAATGTGGTTATAATTTCCACTTGGTAAATTTATAATAAATTTATGTTGGGATTTAATAAGTTAGTTCTTGGATTGAATTTTGGCTAATTATGGGTGACTATGGTATGCAAAATGACTAGAAAAGTATATCAAAGGCTCTTGGATAGATCTAGGGATAATAAAGGAGTAGGGTTAGTCAATAAAAACCATTATAATATAATTAAAACTCTTACATGATTAAAAATTGGTTAACAAAGTCTTCAAAAATTGTGTACTAAAAATAATCTATGAACAGAGTCAACTGACTTAACTATGTATACAAACCTGTATACTAAAAAATAGAACTATGAGAAAAGTCGATTGGGTTGATGATGTATTCAATAATATATCTAAATAATATTAATATGTAAAATTTATAAATATATTCACCTATATTTGGATAAGACCTACATATAGAGAATAGATTTAATTTGGAGTGACTATGTGTTAATCTGTGCATAAAATGTTAGAATATATCGATAGGTTTGATATAGTAATAAAAATTTATAATATGATAATGAAATAAATGCATGAAATAAAACCTATAAGGTTTATATTAATGTTATTTTCAATATAATATATACAAGGGAAAATGCAACTAATCTATAAATCAATCCTAACTTAGAGAAGACAAACCATGCTTACAATTATGTTTGTAGGTACATTTAGACAATCAAGGTATTGAACAAGATGGATATGTTAGATAGAACCAAGGGGTCCCTTACCATAATAAAAAAATTATATAGGGTTACAAATCCTCTATTCAATAAACACCATGTGATAACCCTAGTTAGGCCCTATGTTTTCAATCAATTCACAAAGTAAATGACAAGTAAAATATAACCTAGTGCTCACTAAAACTTATGGTATAAAATGGGGGTACTAAATATGAAACTAAACATTCATATAATGATTATAATTAAGTTATTTATACATAATCGTAATGCATGGAAAGATAAATACATTTAAAAGCCATTACTTATGTTGCTTCTATATACTAAAATAGAGAAGTAAAGCTAAAGATACTTACCTTGAACATGAACCCATTGAGACTCAATCTATCCCTTAGACAAAGGTGATTTGAAATATGTTATTGTGTATTTTTGAATAATCTAAGGATGGAAAATAGAATATAGCCTAGCCAAGCACCTCCTAGTAAATCTCAAACATTCACAACATAATGTTTTTCTCTCCAAGTGTAAATAATAAGCAAATAACTCCTCAAGTACAATGGCGGAAGAGAAAATTATAATGAAGTGTAAATGAATAATTAACTATATTTCTATCTAATAAATGGTGAAAATAATGTGTATAGATAAATGAATCTAACTCTAAACCTTTCTAAATGTTTAGCCAACAATGTCGGCCCGATTTGACCTTGTATCATTAATTGATAAAATCAACTTAGGTAGTAGTCTAGGTCTATCAAGGCTAACCTATAATTGTAACATGCTAATACTAATTTTAATATATGGTTATACCAAGTTGACATTGTTAGATAAATTTCAAAAAGGGGTTTTGTCTTGGGTAGGGATTGAATAAGGTGGTGAATTAATTAGATGAGTGTGTAAGGGAGGAGGTACAACTTAGGGAAATATATAAGAGATGTTTTGTGTAGATTACAAGTGGTGGATAGGGGACAATAATATTGAAAATAACCAATTGTATACCCACCGCTTTCCTAGTTCACCCTTTAAGGTGTGCATTTAGAGTTATTGAGACTCAATGTCTTCCTAAAAGAGAAAAAGCATAAATAATTATTATGTGAAAATATTATGTGCATATAGTCTTAAGGTGTTATCCCCCATTAATTTTAGTTTCCACTTCCCTTAGAAATCCATTAACCTCAAGTGTGACATGAATATACACCAGGCATGTCCAAATGAAATTAGCCCCTTTGATTTCCTCATCCCTAAAGCCCACCACATAGGTAGTTTTATCATTAACTATACAAAATCCACACTTTCAACCAATTAATTTTAAACATATAGGACTTATTGTTCATGTATCTCCATATTCTAAGATTATTCCCTTTGTTCCACCCCTACAACACATATTACTCTAATTTATCCTTGTCCTCCTCCATATATTGGATCTACACCAAAATCAATTCATTTTTGGGTACCCATTTCTATTTTTTCCCTATAATTTCACTTTCAATAGGCCCATATACTCTTTGATGATGATAATAGGTCTTTTAGGTGTCAGTGGACCCATAGTACACATGAGAAAAAGAGAAAATTAGAGCATATATGACTTCTTATGTAGCTCCCTTATTCAATCCCACTCTCCCACCTCCATATTCCATATACATCCAAACCCCTTAGAAAATAATAAAGATAATATATTAGCCTACTTTAAAGTGTTTAACATTGCTATACTCTTTAATTAAGATTTCATAATTAATATAATGAGTGACTTCTGGGTGTACCTTAATGAATTAAAGTTAACATTTATGAGGAAGGTTAAAAAGTTTAATAGAGATAGATCACATGCCATAATGGAATTAGCCACATAAGCAACTAAGAGAATCAATAATGTGAATATAATTAATAACAACTTGGAGGTCCCATAAAAGAGTCACATAGAGTTACTGACACATGGAGATGTGTTGTTCCAACATCTACCTATCAACCCTTGAAATATATAATGATAATACAAGTTTGTTGCACATGACTTATAAGCTGAAGAAGGCCAAAAAAATTATTGGTGGTCCCACCACAGGTCCCAAATGATTTCTAATCATTATGTAACCAAATAGTCCAAGAAATGGGAATATTGTGTTTTATTGAGTGTGTCCACTTTTATTTGATCTCTTATAGACATATTGGTTATTATAACATACTCAAACATGATGATAATGAGTGTTATTATGTTATTATGGGTGGTGGGTCTCATATAATCTATATTTATATTTATTTGTAATATTTTTATGGTTAGAATTTTCAATAGAAAACTCAAGAGATTATAGTAACTCAAAAGAGTGTCCATGATTACTATGTTATCTTTGTGGAAGACTTCTAAATATTTAAGGTGAAGTGTTGAATGTTGATGATTTGCGTACTTTGATATGAGTCATAAATGTTAAAAATTATGAAAATCATTATAATTGGCTTAAAAATATTGTCAATTGATTTTAACCTCTAAATGTAGTGTAAAATTTAAGCCTTCAATTATATATTTTCCTCCTAATTTTATTATATATATATATATATATTATATGTCATGATTTTTATTTCAAATCTTGTATTAATCATAACATAAGTCAACGTGAATGCCATGGAAAATATTTATATGATATATATCGATACAAATAATAAGAAAGTGATCAATATTCCTCCCTCATGATAGGACATGAGTTGTGAGGATAGTACCATGAATCAAAGTTTAGTGAGACATATTGAGATTACACATTTTGCATACAAATTACACAATAATATATTATGTATCACAAATCCTTACACATATAAAGACTACTTGAGAATACATTAGTGTAGATAAAGTGATGTAAGAGAGATAAACATCATAGAAAACCATTGTTTCTAACATAATCAAAGTTATATTTTGTAGTCATTAAGGTTTTAAAATCCCATGCATCATATTTATTTGGGTAATTTTATTAAACATGTCATGTGTTCCCTCTACTATGGCCACAAGTTATTTAATGCAAAGGAAAAATTAGGGTGGATGAGATACTATATCCATCACTATATGGAAAATTAATTTTTTTATATATAATATATTACATAGAATTTTATTAATATTTATTTTGTGCATATCTTATTTTCATGATTTTTTGAGACAAATTTCATAAGTAAATTTTGTTAAATAACTCCATGGGTCTCATATGGTCTTCTACATTTTGCATACATGACTAGCTGGGCATTTATATCCACACAATTCAGAGCTTGTTCCTATTCTAGATGTGTCCAAGTCATTATTAAAAAACCTTCTAATTGAAGAGATTAATATGAATACATTCAAATATTCAGACATGTGGCATCTAGTTTTAATGAAAATAATCAATCTAATGTAACTAAAATTAACTAACATGTGAAAATAATAGTGTTATGTGGATGAACCTAGTTTCATGGTTGTAAAGGGATTAACTATAAAAAATAAAATGTTATAAATATTTTATAATTGTTATTCTTTATTAGGATGCATGTCATTGAAGAATTATACATAAATATGTATAAAATATATGCAAAGTCAAATAAAGTTTCTTGGATTATGAATGCAATAGTGTTATTATAAAAATTAAATATGTATAATATTCAAGGTAAGGATATAATTCAATAATTTGTATTCATTCCCATGTAATTATGATTGGATAACTAGATTCTAGTTGGTGGATAGAGAATGAGAGTGTGTGATAACACCATCTACATGGAGTTATAGAAGGAAATTAAGGGAGCTTACAAGAAATAATTAGGCATGACATTACATGTTCATTACCATATGATTAGGATAATTGAAATAGATAATAATTATGTGAATTAGTATATACAAGTGTATTACAAAATATCCTTGGGGTGGATGAGGCATTGGTCACCTAGATTTGGGATTCTCTTGTATTCCATCAAAGGATACAATCACATAGTTAGGCCAATTTTTTTTTGAAATTTTGCTATTTATATTTCACTACCCATCTAAGTTATTTTTCATTGATTTTTATCATTATACATTCCATGATAGAAACTAAGCCCAATAAAGAAGGAAATTACATATGAAAATCCATAGAACAATATTTGAGGATGACATTTTTCAGCTTGAGATACAAATAAAATAATTAATAAATTTATTAATTATTTTATTATTAATTAATTTATTTAAAGTTGTAAACAAATGTCAAGAAAGAAAATTTCATATATAGAGAGCTATGTATTTGGATTCATTGAATAAAGTATTTATTTTTTGAATTAATATTTTAGTTTAAATTTAAAATAAAAATTACATTAATATTGTCAATATTCCCAAAAATAACATCAGATATCAAAAAAATCAGGTTATAAAAAAGTTAGATCTAGGTTGAGTTAGTGAAATGGATGAATTTATAACATCCTTTATGGGTGCAAATATTTCACAAAAGATAAATTATTGATCTCTAATTAAGGTTAATATTTTTTTCAATATCTTGGAGAATATTTGGTTGTAACATTTTTTGTGCGATATGTAGTTTTCTAATAAGAGCAATGGAATGCAATCAAGAAGGTGATACCAATATTTTTATTAGTGGGTTTTTATACTATATTTTTTTAAAAATTATATCATTGGTTATAGATAAATAAACCATTAAAAATATTCACTTCTTTTAGTTTTGTGTTAAAAACAATGTGTATGAGATTTTTACAAAGTGTTCCTAATATAAGTTTTGAGGAGACTTTGTGTTGGATAATTGATATTAATTTGGTTCCTTCTTATAGGTTCATGGGATTTTTCTAAGTCTTAATGTGTGCATGGAATTTTTATTTATGTGAATTACAAATTCAAATAAATCTAGATTCTATGAGGTGTCATTCACCTCTTTGTTCTCCTTTAAGATTTGAGAGTTACTTTCAAAAGTAAATCCTTACCCCACTTGGCACACACTTCCCTACACTCTCTAATGGGATAGATCACAAGTGACACACACAAATGAGGATTGTAAAGTAATAATGGGATTCCTTGTAACTCCCATTATTTTCCTATTGTTTTATAAAAGAGCCTTTCCTCTCCACATTTTCTCACTAAAAAATTGAAGATCTCTATCTTATCAAATTAATATTGATTCTCAAAGTTGAAATGATAGATATTTTTGGTGACAAGCCTTCTTATAAGATCACGTGGGTTTTTCTCTGATATGTTCAGTTGTTTACTTTAAAATTTTTGTCTCAACATTGTGGCTTGATCTCTTCAAGGTGGTATTATTCTTTTTCATTCATTTTTTCATTTATGTCTATGCTAAAATTGAGATTTAGAAAAATTTATTTCATGGTATCATATCTCTATGGTTTCTAACATTTATTGTTGAGAAATTTGCATATTTGAAGGTTAAAAAGAAGTTTTTTATTCTTCTAATATTTTATTTTTTCTCACCATTCTATTTTTTTCTCTCTATTTCTAAATGCATTAAGAGTAGAATTTATTTGTCTTATAACCTCTTTTTTATGTTTCTAAAGTAATTTTTTTCATTCTTATTTTGGTTTATTTTCCACTACATTTAGAATTCTAATTAATTTTTTTGACCTTTTTGAACTATTTTTCCATTACACCCCATCTAAAAATGGGTTCATATTTTTTTACAAATTTTTTTTTTCCAAATTTATTTTGGGTTTTGTTATTTAGTAAACTAATATTATGCTATCTAAGTTTCCAAAAAAATCAATTTATATCTGTTTAGATATCATAAAAAATGTACCTATAGGTTTTTTAGAAATGTGGTTAAAGTTTTTAGCTTTTTAATTTTTTGGCATTCTCTTCAAATTTTGAAGGCTATATATGGCTTTAGTAAGTGTTTTCAAATGCTTTTACAATTCAAAAATATATAATTTTTTATTTTAAAAATAAAGTCTTTTATTTATTTTTTTTAAAAACAAAGATTTTAAAATTAATTTAAAAATTTTTCAAATTCAAAAAGTATTGTTTTTCATTTTTCAAACCAATTAAAATCAAAGGCTTAAATTTAAGTTTTCATGTAGAATTATTTCTTGCATAATATTTTTTGATATTTTATGGAAATTTAAAGAATTTAAAAAAAAAAGCATTTGCATATAAATTTTTTAATGTTCTAAATTATAAAAAATTATTTATTTACTTTAAGGCATTTTTAGGCAATTTTTCAAAGAGACATTAACAAAACACTTTGATAATTTTTGCAGACTTGCATTTAAAAGTAAAGTGGTAATTTTGGAAACTTTATTTTTTAAGAATTATTGGCTATTTTGGACCTTGGAAGAAAGTTATTATCACATTATTGTCCTTTGCATCTTAATTTGCTTAATATAACTTTTAAACTTACAATTTTTCTGGCATTTAAAAATACTTATTATCAACTTTATTTTAAAAATAATGAAATTATTTCTCTTAAGACACACATTGAATGTCAAAAAAAAATTATATGTTTCAAAATACTCTTTTAATGATAAAATGATGTCTATGCAATCTTCTATTGACATGTTAAATAATAAATTAGCATTTTTTTTACATACTGATAGTTCTAATTTTAACACTAGCTCTCATAATGTTGTTAAATTTCATTTTGATTATCACATAAATTGAAATTTTTTGATCACTTCTACCAAATCTTACTTAAAAATAATGAACAATATGGGTTATTTATGCGGTGGGCTTGGTAAGTACACAACTAGTATTTTTGAACATCTTTTGCTTAAATCTAATACAAATACTAAAGGTCTTAGATATAATGCTTCAAATTATTCTAATTAAAATTTGACATCTTATTGTCCTTGTAATAAAAGTACTTATAATTCAATTTCTTTTGATTATATTGCTTCTAATACTCATGCTTTGGTTAAAACTGCTCAACCTTGTGTGCATTGTCAAAAAACACAAGCATCATATATATGAATGTTAGAAATCACACCCATATTAATCTTGTAGTAAATCCACTCATGATACTTTAATTTTTTTTAAATGAAAAAATGTACTACCTTTAAAGATAAAATAGTTTGGATTCAAAAATAAAATGAATTTTTGTAGAGACTATGATGTCTTCTTACGATCATTCTTCTAATTCTTCACACAAAATATCTTTTTGAAGTGACACATATTATTTGTATCCATTTTTATTATATAAATATCTTTATACATTCCTTGATTTTTATTATATAAGATACAGGTTTTGATTATTTTGACTAACTTCTTTTCATGCAGGTTTATGCACTTTATGATAGAAGTTGTCTTTACTCAAATTTCCTTAGTTGTATATCTACTTTTATTAAATTATGTATGTACATTGAATTTTTTGAAATATTGGTAGCTTAATTTTAAATATTGGTATTAGATTATTGGTATTTCAAGTTTTGTGGATAATTACTCCTTCTTGATGGTCTTTGTTCCATTTTGGATCAACCATATTGTCCAAAGAAGATTCAGGGAGGTTTTTGGTGATCATACTTTCACCTTTGTGACTTTTGGTGATACCTTCTGTTATATTTTGTAATTCCTCTTAAAAGAAGTTTATATTAAGGGGGAGATAATTATAATTTCAACTCTCTTCTTTGTTTATAAAATATTTTATCTTTTGTAACTCCAAATTAAGATTAAGGGGGAGTTTTAGAGAATTAATATTAATTTGGTTCCTTCATATAGGTTCGTAAGAATTTCCTAAGTCTTACAGTGTGTGTGGAATTTTTATTTATGTGAATTATAAATTCACATAAATACAAATTTCATGAGGTGTCAGTTACCTTTTTGTTTCCTTTTAGGACTTAGGAGTTACTTTCACAAGTAACTCCTCCCACTTGGCACACACTTTCCTCCACTTCTCTAAGGGAATAGGCCACAAGTGTTACACACAAAGGAGGCTTGTAAGGTAATCATGGGATTCCTTGTAACTCCCATTATTTTTTTTCTTTCTCTATAAAATATCATTTCCTCTCTTCATTTCCTCATTATAAATCTGAATCTCTCTCTCTTGTTATTAAATTTTTCTTCTAAATGTTGTGATGGTATAGATTTTTAGTGACAAGCCTTCTTATAAAGATTACATGGGTTTTTGTACGATACATTAAGTTTTCCAATTTAAAATCTTTGTCTCAACATTGTGGATTGATCTCTTAAAGGTGATATTATTCATTTTCTCATTTATTTCAATGATTAAATTGATCTTTTAAAATATTTATTTCTCTTTATGCTTCCAAGAAAGCCTTTAGTTCCTATTAAATTTACTAATCTTACTTCCTTTTTTGTGTGAGATAAAATATCTCTATTAATTACATTTAATTCTTAGTTATTCTATTAGTTCTGTATATTTATTCTACCATGGGTTTCTCACCTTCACCTGTGTCCTCCATTCATCTCTCATTTTTAGCTTCCACTATTTCCAAAATTTGTTTTTTTAATGCTTTCCAATTAAAATTAAACAAAAAAATAGACAAAACCCATTATCATAAAAAGGATCTTCCCCTCTCATATGAAAAATAAAATCACCATCTTCATGGTGATTTATCCATTTATTTTAAAATTTATGTTGTAACATGTTGGGTAGGTCATGAAATAAAGAAAAATAAAAGCGAAATGTTTTTCAAACACATTTAATAAATTATTTACTCATTATAATATAATAATATTTCATATAATAAGGATGAACATTTATAAATCATTATTAAAGTGATATAGGTTTTTTGCAATTACAATATGGTTATTTTACAAAGAGATATTACTTTAACAAAATCTTGATTTATATTTCATAAAATATTTTCTCATTAGAAAATGAATGTTACAATGACATATTATTTAAACTAATACCTAATTTTTATTTTATGCATTATAATTAAATTATTGATTGAATATTAACATTTTTAAATAATTGTTGGAGTGTTATCACTATCGATGTATATCAGTGTCTTTAAAGGAAATACTATAGATTAACATTTATAAATCATTAACAAAATGTTATCATTGATGAAGTGTTCATTTTACCAATAATTTTTGTTTTGAAACTCATAATTTAAAATTAATTACTTGAAAATAAAGTATAAAATATATTAAACCAAATATTTATATAATTAATCAATACATTTAACTTGACCATCTAAGTAGAAATTTTATGCATACATGGTCAAGTGAGAACTTGTCCACAGAAGTATAAATTCTTAATGTATTTATACTTTCATTGTCACAATCCTACTTAATATAGCACTTGACCATGTCAATTAATATTAATGGTAAGATAACATTTTCATTTATATAAAATTACTTAGTTTCTTATATAAAATATAAATACATTCAAATTTTTATTCAAATTGAGGAGAAAGAGTCCTTTTCGATCCTATAATAAATAAATATAATGCGTTAATATAATATTAAAAAAAATTGAAAATATTGTGTATGTGACATTAACTTTTTTATCAATACTCAAATATTCATCTTTTTAATTGTTGTCATTATTATCATCTCTATTACCATATTCACCTCCATGATCTAGATGTTATTCCCCACTATGTTCCACCATATGTATTACATGTGATGTAATTTCAATTTTGTGTAATGAAATATAATGTTTATATAAATATATTTTTAAAACAAAAAACTAAGTATGATTTATCATTTTTATATAAATGTGTATTAATTTTTTAAATTCATACCTAGGTTAAAATGAAAAAAGTCAATAGCAATGTTAGTTTGAAATAGATATGGATCATCACTTAAAAATAGACTATAGGTTATAGTAATCAATATGATCCCAATCTAAATAAAATTAGTTTAATCTAATATAAAATAATAAAAATTTGAACCTTCATTAACAAATTTAAGTATTTTTAATATGTTTTCTTTGTTTTAGTGATTTTAATTCCTCCAAAATTCATATTGTAAGAAAATTTATCCTTTATCTCGACAATGCATTCCAAATCACACTTGGCCAAGAAACTCACTATTTCTAATGTTCTTCTAGCATATATTGACAAATCTATGGAATATTATTATATGAGACAATTTTGTATTTTTGTAAAAAAATTTGTGAAAAATATCACTTAATTCATATTTAAAAGGGTGTTAAACTCTTTTAATTGAAATTAAGTCAAATGTTAGCAACTTTGTCTAAATACTTTCAACTTTATTTGGTATATGTTCATATTTACGAGTTGATTATTTGATTTCATTTTTATTATTTAATGGAAATTCCTATATAAAAAAATTGAATAGTAATAATCATTTGGAAGTTGTATTAATTACCAACTATACCAAAATATATTATCCCATATTTCATTTCCTTTTGATAAATTCCACCTAGTGTTACTTTTTTTAAGGATTTATCAATAGTTGTACAGTATTCATCCATATAAATTATAAAAATTAGAAACTTAATTTTCTCAAGAATATTAATTAAAATCTAAGAAATTCTTGATGGGTGGTCATTCTTCAACTCACTATTTGAATTGAAATTATTGATAATAATCAGATTTGTAGTTACTTCTAATTGAAATATTTGAAATTCATCTTCCATTATAATTATCACAAGAGGAGATTATCCATTGTGGCATTTTAATTATTCTAAATCCATTCCTATTATTTTATCACCTTTGTAATACCTTTTAAGGATGTGTTCAGAATCATTAGTAAGGAAATTTATTCTTACAACTATAAATTATTTTTTGCTTAACTTACAAAACTTTTGAACAACTTTATTGGTGATACGATATGTTTTGATATGATATGTTTTGTGAAAAACATTATTCAAATACCTTTGTTATAAAAATGATCTATCATTAACATTGATATATTGGAACATTATCATATTTATTTCATTTTTGTATTTTATTTTTAATAAGAAATAAGAATCTTACCTTTTCACACTTATTGGTACCCTTACAAAAGTAACAAATCTTTGCTCTGACTTATTAGATAACTCTAATTTCATTTTATCATCAATACCCTAAATAATTTTAAATGATTTTGATGTTAAATATTCATTTCATTTTTTCCAAGGTTGGATCTCAATCTAGGAAATGATTTGAGGTCAAAACTTTTAAAATAATTTTCATATAATGTTTAAATGTCTTATGGCATCCATAAAAGCAATTCTATGTCTTGAATTTGTTTTCTTTGTAAAATAATCTTTATAACCAATGAATGATAAGGTGAATTCACATCTAATAAATTTTTTCTAGTGTTATTTCTAAGGGTGTTCTTTATATCTATATACTCCTCCATTGAGTAGATTGTATCAATAAAATATGTTACATGATGTTTTGTATTTACATCATTATATTGTTGCAAAAATATTAAATTTATTAAAAATCTAACTTTTCTTCTCTTAAACTTTTGTATATCATCTATGTAGATATCATAAACACTTTCATTAAGAATATTTTTGGAATTTTATATAGAATTTTCCCATCCACAATATAAAATCTCTTATTGGTAACAATAGTCATTTGGTTTCTAGTTTGAATCTAATCACTACAATTGAAAACTAAATTCTCCTCATATACAATCATTTATAAATAATCATCAAATTTATATACGTAAGTGAATAATAAAGCATCCTTAATATAAAATTCTAAATTTTGGATGAAAAATACATCTTATCTTTTAAATTAGATGTTTCAAGAGGAAAATTCTTATTTTAGGTGGTGTTATGCAAAAATATCAGAATCCACTTTAGAGATATATTTAAGCCCTCCTATGAATAAAACATTGTAAGTTGGGATTTTCAAATATTTTTTTTAGTTTTTCATAAGTTAGTTCCTCTTCATTTTAATGTTATTTTTCCAATGTAGATATTCATGTCTTTCCTAGATTCATATATTTTTCAAGATATCTCATTTGACTTGTCTATAAATTTTTAAATGATTATTTGTTTACATCTATGGAAAACTTCTTTAAATATTTCAAAAATAATAATCACTTATGATGTTTTATTATTAGTATCATGTCTTACTATGAGAGTTTTATGAATCAAGTTGATTAGATTATTCAACCTTGTCAGTCCATTTCCATCAATATTTGTCTACCATTATATTATGTGAGAAGTAGTTGTAGGATAATCTAAACTTTCTTAATGACCAAGCATTCATTGTATAAGAGTAGAGCTTAGACTAAAAAATAATTTCATTATAAAACTACCATTTTGTACATGGTATAAAATTATCAATTGTATTGTATTGATATGAATGTTTTAATACATGATGATGAATATCAAACTTCTATTAAACATGATTTTTTAGTCATATAATCTGTCTTGAATATATTATCAAGTATTTTCAATTTCATCATATTGTATTGGTAATAAATTAACATTTATTTCAACCTTATCCCCACTTTGTCTATTTTATTTATGGGAACTTAATTTTTGTTATTTGTTTTATTGTTTTTGGGAATAATGGAGTTTTATTCCTATTTAATAAATAGGTATGAGTAGGTAAAAATAGTAAATAATATTCTTAATTATGGATACTAATTTGTGAAATTTAATTACAATTTGACATTTCTAAAAATAGTAAGAGAGAAAGGATAAATGTAACTTAGCTTATTCTATGTTGTTCAATTTGAGAATTTAGGTACAAGACTAGGATAGTGTCAAAAATAGGTTCCTCCACATTTTTTTGATTAGATAGGACCATTGAAAGTGGGACACCAAGTTATTTGATGTTGTAGTAATTTTCCAACACTATTTGATGAGCTTAGAATATGGCTCATTATTGAAATGTTATTTCCCTTAATTCATCTCTCTAAGGATATTATCTTATGCAAATATTATATTGTTAGATAGCTATTACATAGAAAATAGATATTTGTCTTATTTATAATGAACCAAAGACTAAGCCTTTACTTTATCATTAATGTCTAATACATAGCATGTTTTAGTGATTTTTGTTGTGAAGAATGCTTAGGGAAAAGACACAGGCAATGTAAAGCAAACGTACAATTTTGATCTTCATCCAGCATAACTACGGACTCCACAGGCTTGCTTCTATGAACTTTGTAAGCTTGTTTCTATGGACTCTACAGGCCTGTTTCTATGGACTCTATAGGCTTGTTTCTATGGACTCTATAGGCTTGTTTCTATGGAATATGTAGGCTTGTTTCTATAGACTCCACAGGCTTGTTTCTATGAACTCTGCAAGTTCATTCCTCCTGACTCTTCAGGGTCACTTTTGAGAATTTTGTAAGGATGAAGCTACAAATGGGAAGTTGGCAGCAATATAGGATAAGAGTGAACCATTCCAAATGGAATCAAATAAGTAAAATAACAACCTACTATTTTGAAGGACTTACTTTTGATAAAGTTCTAAATATATTTGATCTTAAGACTATTATATGATAGGATATCTATTTTATTAGAATAATTGGATCTCTTAGAAATCCAATCTCCTATATTTGGATGAACCCTATTCCTTTACATCATATTTTGAGTTAATTATATTAGTATAAAATGTAAGATTTTCATATATTATATTATTAGATATCATATGATAGAAAGTAGATAATAGAGGAAAAGATTTGTACAAGCATATTACAAGTTTTAGCCATATTGTAATCATTTCATTTTTATGAATTAATACTTCAGTTCCCAGTACTGATTAATCTTTGTTCCTAAATCTGAGAGGGGAAAAGGCCCACTCTCCTTGGAACCAAGAATTGTGTATGGTATTTATGTTATATTTTATTAATTTGTTTTTGTAACTAGTTAGAATCTTGTTAGTATTTATATTTATTCATAAAAACATCAAAATAAATTCATAGTTTAAAAAGCATTTTCTTATTTCATTTATTTTCTAAGAAAAGTGTGTTTTCTTTTACAACATAAGTGTGAAGCAAATTTCATTTCATAATTAGGAATGTGAATTTACTTTCCATGCAAACGTAAAATAGGAGTGTGATCTTTTACTTTTAGCAAAAGAGTGGATTGATTTTATATTTTTATTTTTTTAGTAAAAGAGTGAGTCACGTAGTTTAAGACACATTTATTTCTCTAGTCAAAATTAGAATAGGACAATAAAACACCCCTACAAGCAACTGTCTAGATCTACCATCCCATACCTTATTGCAGATAGCTTTAGACACTAGCCCTGGTAGATAAGACATCAATTGAATATTGATTAAATGGGGAGTTAAATGAAACTCATCATTTTTGGTGCCATTATCAGGGACTATAAGGTGTTATTAAGGTAATAATTATTGGTCTAGAGTGAAAAATAGAAACCATTGTAAAAACCAATAAAATCCTATAAAAATTCAATAAATTGATGTATCATCCTAGAGATTCTAAAGGATGATTTATCCCAAAGTTTCCACCAAGAACAAAAGTGGACACTCCTTCAACATCTCTGAGTAGTGAACCAAAAGATACAAGTGAAACCTATTTACAAAAGTCTTCTAAAATTTGGATAGAAACCAAGCCATTGCCACAAGCAAGCCCCATAGGACAAATTCCTTAGGATCAATCTCTTGTAGGAAGGCACTATTTAGAAGTTGCCAAGGATTTAGAAGAAGCATTTCAAAAATCTATAATTGAAGACAATTTTGAGAATTTTAAACAACCCTTAACTAACACCACAAATATTTAGTGGGAAGATCATCTTGATTTTGAAACATCATCAAAAGAAGAAATGGTTCTCCAATAAAATAAACAACTTGCACAACCAAGAAGGAGTTTCTTCTTTCCTATTATTCAAGATCCTAATGATCAAACCCCCATGAAAAATATTTCACCAGCTAATTTTTTGCATTTTTGGGGAAGATCTATAAAAGATCCTGATCAATTCCTGTTTGGGTTTAACATGCTATGTCAAACCTATGATTACGTAATAGATGGCCAAAAATTAAAACTATTTCCCTCTACACTTAAAGATGTAGTTATGAGATGGTTCATGGGTTTACATGGTGATTCTATTAGAACATGGGATGACATGGAAATAGAATTCTTGAACAAATACTAGGATTACTACTGAGTGCAAGAAAGAAAAGAGGATTTCTTCAAAATCAAACAAAATGAGGATGAATCTTTAGAGGATTATTTAGATATATTCATGTTCACTCATAAAAGAAGCAATTATCCACTCACTAAACACATTCAAAAATTAGTTTTCTTGAAAGGGTTGGACGAAGACACTAGAGATGCCTTAAATATGATGGGCAGAGGATATATAAATAAGTTGAATTTTGATCAAATTTATAAGATTTGTACCAACTACTCTCAAATGAAACCTAAAATTAGGAAAGGAAGATTTGGGAAATCTAATGAAGTGGGTAAGTCAATGGAAGAATTTGGTAATTTAAAAATAGATATACTGGTTACACTAAATAGTACCTTGGATGGCCTTTAAGTGAAGGCAAATGCAACATAACCCTTAACAATCTATTTTCCTAAGTGTAGATAAAAACATGCCCTTAGAGACTATCTACTAGATAGAACTAATGTTTCATCATGTAGGATATATGATGCAATAGATCATGATACCAGACATTGCACCCTTTTGCCTATTTTAAAGAATCAAATGAAAACACAAGTCTAGTCTACTAAAGAAGTAAATTATATTCAGAGACAAAAATTTGTTCCACAAAACCAAGCTCAAGGATAGTTTAATGCAAGAAATATAGTTAATCCATGGATGGCACCATGGAATGTTTTAGTTCCTTCACCATTTTGGAATCAACCCCAAATTCTATCAATTCAAAATTCATGGGTAGGACAAGATTGGATGCCAACACCCCCATGGATGGTGCCACAACCACAACAATAATGGGTACCACAAAAATAATGGATGCCTCAGCCAACCAACAATGGAATCAATAGTGGAACCCATAGTCACAATATATCCAACCAAGAAGGCCACTTCAACAACAAACTATTATGCCACCCCTAGTTATTCAACAACAAGGATAAATCAATCAACCCTCAATGCCTACACAACCAATAGCAAATCCAAAAAATAAATAACCAACACCTATTTTTGTTAATGAATAGGAATATACAATCAATTTTGTATCTATTAAGTGTTTAGACATACATTTGAGATCAGAGAAAGCTATGCAAAAACCTCCAGTTCTCATTTCTAAGATACTTGATGAAAATGAAAAGATAGAATCATCTCAATTAAACACTAGAGAGGCTGAAATCAAAATAAGCCCTGAAGCAAACAAAGAAAAAAATACTACCCTAGTAGTTATTTTTCTAGAAAGATTAAGAGAAATTGGTATTAAACCAGAATCAAACCTAGTCTAGGAGTTGTAAAAGATCAATATTGAGGTACCCCTTCTACAAGCTATTAAGGATATACCTGAACTAAATAAGATCATAAAAGAAATTGTATCAAGACACTTGGGAGGAAATTAAAATATCCCAAAACCATTCATGTTGATGGAAAAGTTGTTGATTTATTAGCAAGAAAACTATTAGTTTAAAAATGTGCAAATCTGAGAAGCCCAGTGACCTCAGTTATAATTAGAGGTAAAGAAATTCATAACATCTTGGTAGATTTGGGAGCAAAAATCAATATCATGACAACTGATACTCTCCATGCATTATCTCTTATGAAAATTTAACCTATAACTACCATTCTTTAAATGGTGGACCAGTCTATAACTAAACCAGAGGGGACTATAGAAAATGTTGAAGTGCTAATAGAGTCTTAGGAATATCCAGTAGATTTCATGGTTTTGCAACCCAAAAGAAAGAATCTAGGATATCCCATAATCCTAGGTAGACCATGGTTGGCTACTATGGTAGCATTGATTGGTTACAAGTCAAGAGACATGACCATTTCTAATGGGATAAAATCCAAATGCATTTCTTTATATCCTCTTACAAAACCATCAACAAATTACATACAAGAAATTTGGGTGGATGAATCAAACAACACATTAAACAAAATTTCCTCATTAGCTATGATCATAGTTAAAAAACACTTGGAATAATTGAATGGAGACATATACCCAGAATCTACAGACTCTACTAGTCCAGAAACTACAGACTCTACTAAGCTGAAAGTTATGGACTCTGCCAGTTCAAAAGCTACAAACTACCTTAGTTTAGGATTATTAAGTTAGATAGAAAATTATAAAACCTTCACTTCTACTTCTTCTAGTACTTCTTCGTCATATGATTCAGGAAAGTGCATGGAAATTGGTAGAATAGTAGTAAACTCATTTCTTAGAAGCATTTCATTATTCTTTAACAAGACTGATTCCTCTTTAAAATGAGTTTGTTGATAATGTAACCATATTTCATAAGCTACTTCCTCATCCCTATCCTCTAAACTTAGTTATTAGTGAGTTCAAGCAAATAGAATCCAACTATCCAGGTATAAAACCAATCATGGTGTTACCTAAAAAGATTTTGAACATCAATAGTTGGTTAACAAATGAAGAGGAAGATCAAATCTTTGGAATATTGGAAAGACATACCAAGGATTTTTCTTGGGATTATACCGACATGAAGGGAATTCACCCCAACATATGCACTCATCACCATTATAGATAATTTGTCAAACTGTTAGACAACCACAAAGAAGAATAAATCTAGCATTAAAGGAAATTGTCAAAATAGAAATCCAAAAGTTGATGGAAGCTAGGTTTATTTACCCCATCTCAGACAACTACTGGGTTTCACCTCTAGTAATTATGCCCAATAAAAATGGAAAATTATGGGTATGTGTATATTATAGAGAATTGAACAAAGCAACACTCAGAGATTACTTTTCTTTACCTTTCATTGATTAAGTTCTTGACAACTTGGCAGGAAAGAGATTTTTTCTTTCCTGGATGGGTTTAGTGGGTATAACCAGATAATGGTAACAGCTGAAGATCAAGATAAAACCACATTTACCTACCCTTAGGGAACTCTTTCTTATTGAGTACTTCCATTTGGACTCTATAATGCTCCATCAACCTTCCAAAGAGCAGTTCTGGCAATATTCTTTGACCTTACAAATGACTGTGTTGAAGTATATATGGATGAATTCACCATTTATGGTGAAACTTATGAAGAGGCTCTTACCAATATGGAAAGAGTATTGATTAGATGTGAGGAACACCAATTATCTTTGAGCCATGAGAAATGTTTATTGATGATGGATGAAGGAATAATCCTAGGACACCATATTTCTGAAAAAGGCATTCAAGTAGATCTAAAGAAAGTCAAAATAATCTCCAATTTACCCATTCCACAAACACAAAATAAAATTAAGATTTTTTTGGGACATGCTGGTTACTACAGATGCTTCATATATAAGTTTATCCAAATAACTACCCCTATGTTTGCCTTGCTTACAAAAGATAATACATTTGAATGGAGTGATAGTTACTAGTAGGCCTTTGAGACCATCAAAGATAAACTTGTTACTGCTCTAGTATTGAGAGGACTAGATTGGACTAAGTCATTCCATATATACATAGATGCTTCCAATACAACACTAGGAGCATTCTTTGGACAAAAGGATGAAGAGGGAAACATGTATGTTATATATTATATTAGCAAAAACATGACACCTACTAAGATAAATTACACCACAACTGAGAGGGAATTCCTAGCTGTAATTTATGCAATTAACAAATTTAGACACTACATAACAACCTACAAGGTATTTATCTATACAACCCATTCAACTATTAAATATCTTACTAAAAAACCAATTGTGGGAGGTAGGATTATTAGATGGCTATTGCTCTTAAAATAATTTGATGTTACTATTATAGAAAAACTAGGGAAGTCTATTGTGGTGGCTGATTTCTTGTCAAGAATAAGTAATATAGGTGAAGAAGAACCAGTGGAAGATAAATTTCAAGATGAACAACTATTCGCTATTTCACCAAAATATCCTTGGTTTGCTAATATAGCCAATTACCTCACCACAAGGAAGTTTCCTCTGCATTTTTCACAAAAATAAAAGAAAGATTTAATCAAAGAAAGATCTTCTTTCAAATGGATTAATAGAATGTTATTTAAACATGGACCTGACCATGTGTTTCACAATTGTGTGACAAATGGTGAAGCTTATGATATCATCAGATCCTATCATGATGAACCAAGAGGAGGGCATTACTTATCTCAAAGAACCATACATAAAATCTTAGGAGTAGGATACTATTGGCCTCACTTTCATTAGCAAGTAAAAAGATATGTCAGACATTGTGATGCTTGTCAGAGAATTGGATAGCCTACTCTTTCAACAGAGATGCCTCTAGACCTTCATCCTCAATTGGTTTTAGAACCATTTGAGAAATAGGGAATTGATTTTATAGGTCTAGTGGATCCTCCTTCTAAGGGAAGATAATATCTCTTAGTATGTATAGACTATGTGACCAAGTAGGAAAAAGTGGAAGCATTAACTCATGTAAGAGAAGAGATGGTAGCTGATTTCTTATATTTCAAAATTATGAAAAGATTTGGTGATCTACGAGAGATAGTCTCAGATCAAGGACCAAATTTCATGTCAAACATGACAAATCACTTCATGTAAGTTTATCAAACTCAGCACAAAAAAAAATTTCCATACCATCCGTAGGCTAATGGGTAAGTTGAAGTCACTAATAGAGAACTAGAAACCAATTTTAACCAAGGTTGTTAATTCCAACAAAAAGGATTGGGTAGATAAGGCACTAGAAGCTATTTGGGCCTATAATACAACTTAGAAAACAACAACTATATTTTCACCTTATGAATTAGTTTATGGTAAGAAGCATTTATTCTCTATTGCATTTGAATTGTAAACTCTGAAAATAGCTGTAGAAGTAGGAATTGAATTAGAATAAATATATAAAGAAAGACTCCTATAGCTTAATCAAATTGATTAAATAAGGATGGAAACACTACAAAGAATTGAATTGGTATAACATCAAAGAAAACTTTGGCATGATGCACAAATCAAGTAATGGAAGTTTCAAAAAGGAGATTGGGCATTATTGTTTGATTCCAAATTTCAACAGTTCAAAGGAAAACTACAAATAAGGTGGATGGGACCTTATCAGATTGAGGAGGTCTATGAAAATGGTTTTTTTAAGCTAATACCTATTGATGATAGTAGAAGAGCTCTGTTAGTCAATGGACATAGATTGAAGCTCTATCAAAAACCTCTCAATAAAGAGGAATTTATTCAAAAATTAAAGGATCAGTAGCTATTTTGGAGAGCTCTACTTCTTCTAGTGAACATGCTCCTTGATTATTAAAAAAATCAATAGTGAAAATCCTTTTAGGGATGCTACTGATAATGCATGCCCAGAAAACTAGCTTGTTAGCTAGCTATGCATTGCAAAAAGGGATTTGGATAGAAAACCAATAATGGCTGGCAAAATGACAAAAATAAAAATTTATAATAAAATCTCACCATGACATTATGATTGGTCATCTCCATGTAATAAAATAATCCATGAAAACTTATTTGTGTAGGACAAATAGCAAGCAAAGGATAACATTTAAGGTTAAAGTAAGTAAGACATATGTTTTATTTATCTATGTTTAGTTAACTAATTATCTTTGATTTAATTAAGACTTATTCTATGGAGATGACCCAAATTTGAATCTTCCAAAATGAAATGACATGACACATGCCATAATGAAAAAACAAACATGCAATCAAGCCACCAAAGGTGTATGGATCAGTGTGCAGCTTTGATATAATCAATTGAGTCAACAAGTATCATAATGACAAGATATCATAAAAAGGGTTTTTAAATGAAGTAATTAATTATTATCACCATCAATGTGACATGTCATCATTTCACTTAACTTGTATTAATGAGACAAAATGGCTAGCACACTCCATAGAAATGTGTGGTGCCTAACTATATCAAATCATCATATCAAACTACAAACTCATTGAGTTGTAGTATTTCATGCGAACCACTTCATTTCTATAGACTTCAATAGAAGCTAGTCTATAGATCCTCTATGATTATTGCTTGCAAATCCTTAGTGACTATTGCCTACTAATTTTGACAAAAGACTAGTTTACACCTCAATCAGAGTTAAAATAATAGAGTTGACTATAAATCCACATAAACATGGGATAAAAGACAATATCAGAGCCAAAGGATCCAACAAAGTTTCATAAAGACAAAGATTTTGTGGTAGTGTTTAGAGCCCATGGCTGGCTACCTTTCATTGAAAAGTTATAAGGTTTTGATGAAATAATGGTAAGTGAATTCATCACTAATCTCACCCCTAAATTTTAAATTGTGAAAGGTATTGTTATTCCTATTGCAACTCAAATTATAAGCCAAATTATACAAGTTCTAGAAGAGGGAATGAGAGCTACAGGTAAAATTTCATTTAGTGATTTAATAAGTTAGTTTAATGGTAATGAGAAGACTGTAACTTCATGTCTAGTAAATTCTAAGGGAAAATCAAAAGGGATTAGTAGAAATTCACTTCTTAAACCCTATAAATATGTTGCCTAGTGGGTACTCAAGTATATCATTTGTGAAGAGCAACAAAATATTTTAGGGGGAGATGCCATGAAAATGTTAATACATCTTGAGCATGGGAGACAAAACCCTTAGTGCAAAATTAATCTCCCATCCTTATTATATGGTGATCTGTAAGTTATGTCTACAAACCCTAATACTAATCTTAGGCATCATGTCCTTATTCATTTCATTATCCAATATCACTTCGTTCAACAAGGATAAGTGGTCTGGGAGGAATTTCAAAATAGTCTAGCTTAGTAAATTCCAAATCTGCCTACACAAGAAATCCTAAATGTACCATATGAATGCTCATCTCCACCTACTACATCAATTGATTAAACAACACCAAGGAAAAAATATCAGACTATAATCTCCACAAAAAACCCTTCTTCTTCTTCTTCAAGAAGAATCACAAGGTCTCAAAACCCTAAAGTTTTAAGGTCCCCACAAGAACCTCATGAGTATATAGTACAACCAGTTCCCTTTTTAGGAAGAATAAAATTGAGATGAAAGGTTGCTATAAAAACTAAGAAGACCAAGGGTTTGGTGGTTGAGAAGGAAAGCCAACCAAGTGTAGCCCAAAGAGTAACTAAAAGGAAGAGGCTCATTCTGATAGATGAAGATGAACAAGAAGCTACATATATTTTAGATAGTCTTAAAATAGTGTCTCATTCCCCCATACATCAAAATATCCTTGCACCTACAAATATTGAAGAAATTCCTTCTAAAAGGAACTCTCAAATCATCACGGAGGAGCCAATTCCATAAGAATAACCACACACAGTAGAGGAATAAAGTATGGTAGAATAACCACATGTTCTAGTTGAAACTATAACAAACAAAGGGAAAACTATATGTACTAATGAGAAAGGCAAATCATCTAATCTAAATGATCCTATTATGTAGTTAACTTTGTATCTTTATTAAGCTCACACTCTTGAATAATAACAAATAGCTGACATTGCTAACTTGATCAGTCAATTGCAAAACAAGAATCATCTCCACTCATTATTGGTGTAGAAACTAGATAAAACATCTACTGATCATATAGCAAAAGTTCACAAATTAGAGGAAATAATAAAGGAATATGAAAATGAAAAAATAGATCTTTGGATATATGTAGCAAATATGAGAAGGAAAATAGGATATTTCAAAGTTTGATAAACTCTTCTGAAGAACCTATTGTTGCACCTTCTCTTCCTAAGGTATTTGTTGACCATGGTTATCAAACAAGTGATCTAGATATTCTTCCCTTGCAAATACTATATCAAATTGAATAAGAATATTCTATACTTAAATAGAAAAACAAAGATGCAACTTCCTCAAACAAACTCTTGGAAAATGAAAAGAAAGAATTATAAGCTAAAGTCTAAGAGTTAGAAGAAAATTTGTAGGATGCATGCAAATTAGGGGAAACTCTTTTGGCATGTAGGAATCCTTATCTTGCATATAGTTTGTTTTTATTTGAATAATTTTATAGATGGCAGCTTCTGTGGATCTCTTGTTATCTTTCTTACAAAATTTTGTAGCCAACAACATTTTTAGAAATTTTCTATATTGTTAAACCTGATCAATAGGATTTGCTTTATGAATTTTATTTGCATGACTTGATTCTAGGAGATCATGAGTAGAATAATTTTTTGATAAATATTCATCTAGGAGAAGTTCAACTGAGAGCATTACATTCTAGATTCAAAAATCAAATAGCATGGAAAGGCAGATTTGAGGACTATACAAATCATGCTAAGACTATAGGATTGTGTTTCAAACCAGCCTTTCCTATTCCTAGATTGATCAAATAGAATTTTAACTATACTTTGTTAGATGATGAAGTTAAGAAACATTATTTATAGGATTTATATTATTGTGCTAATTCTTTTGATTTATTTTCAAGATAAAGTTTTGATTCAGTGGTGGCTTCTAGTGTAAATAGATGGGACCAACTTCCAGTGCCTCTTAAAAGATGAGAGGTCATGTCCCAAAATAACTTAAGATGGAGTATGAGAAGAGCATGCCCAATTTTGGAAATTTTAATAGAGGTAATAAACTCTGGGGGAGAGTAGAAATGGATTGGCATGAGATATAGACCCCTTTTGCTGATCATACCTATTCCAGGATGGTAGAGTTGGGCTCCACAATTAGAGGAACAATTCAATATATGGAAGAAAATGATTTAAACACATCAAGGATTTACCAATAATTTAGATAGACATATAATAAATGAATTTGATGAATATGACTTGAGTCAAAGTGTGGAAATTAGAAGCTAGATCTATGAATGCCAATAAATGTTTGAAATGAGAATTGCAAAAGGTAAAGCTTGGGGGAGATGATGAGCTTAGAATATGGCTCATTATTGACATGTTATTTCCTTTAATTCATCTCTCTAAGGATATTATCTTATGCAAACCTTAGATTCTTAGATAGCTATTACATGGAAAATAGATATTTGTCTTATTTATATTGAACCAAAGACTAAGCCTTTACTTTGTCATTAATGTCTAATACATAACATGTTTTAGTGACTTTTGTTGTGAAGAATGCTTAGGGAAAAGACATAGGTAATGTAAAGTAAATGTGCAATTTTGATCTTCATCCAGCATAACTATGGACTCTATAGGATTGCTTATTTTGACTTTGTAGGCTTGTTTCTATAGACTCTATAGGCTTGTTTCTATAGACTCTACATGTTTATTTCTATGGACTCTATAAGCTTGTTTCTATGGAATCTATAGGCTTATTTCTATGGACTCTATAAGATTGTTTCTATGGACTTCGTAGGTTCATTCCTCCTGACTCTACAAGGTCACTTTTGAGAATTCTATAAGGATGAAGCTACAAATGGGAAGTTGGCAGCTAGATAGGATAAGAGTGAACCATTCCAGCTGGAATCAAATAAGGAAAATAACTGCCTACTATTTTGAAGGAGTTCCTTTTGATAAAGTTGTAAATATATTTAATCTTAAGACTATTATAGGATAGGATATCTATTTTATTGGAATAATTAGATCTATTGGAAATTTAATCTCCTATCTTTGGATGAATGGATCGACCAAAGAATCCTATTCCTTTGCATCTTATTTTTAGTTGATTATATTAGTATAAAATGTAATATTTTCATATATCATATTATTAGATATTAGATGATAGAAAGTAGATAATAGAGGAAAATATTTATACAAGCATATTACAGGTTTCAGCTAGATTGTAATCATTTCATTTTTATGAATTAATACTTCAGTTCCTAGTATTGATTAATCTTTGTTCTTGAGTCTAAGAGGAGCAAGGGCCAACTCTCCTTAGAACCATGAAATATGTACGGTATTTATGTTATATTTTATTAATTCATTGTTATAATTAGTTAGAATCTTGTTACTATTTGCATTTATTCATAAAAACATCAAAATAAATTCATAGTTTAAAAAGTATTTTTTATTTTCTTTTCTTTTCTAAGCAAAGTGTGTTTTATTTTATAGCAAAAGTTTGAATCAAATTTCCTTTCATAAGTAGGAATGTGAATTTACTTTCCATGCAAATGTAAAATAGGAGTGAGATCTTTTACTTTCAATAAAAGAGTGGATTGATTTGATTTATTTCTTTTTTCAGCAAAAGAGTGAATCACATAGTTTAGGACACATTTATTTCTCTAGTAAAAATTAGAATAGGATAATCAAAGACCCCCAGAAGCAGCCTTCTAGATCTACCATCCCATACCTTATTGTAGACAGCTTTGGACACCAACCCTAGTTGATAAGACATCAATTGAATATTGATTAAATGAGGAGTTAAATGACACTCATCACTATTGTCCTTATGATCTGAGTTTTGTGGGATATACTCAGTAGGTATGTGTTACCCTTTTAGTGAAATATCAAAGATCGAAAGTCTATGGTGCTTGTTGTGTGTCTATTATAATATTCAAAATCCCTATGAGATATTTGTGCTTAAAATTGAAAATAAAATTAGGAAAGAGATAAAAAGGGTTAGTGTGTAAAGTATATACTAGATGCACTTCACACCCTATGTATGGGCACACTTCCTACATACCAATACTTTGAGGAGGGATCAAGCTAATGTAGTTATCCCATTGAACTTCTTGGTGTAATTATGTGTGAAAATGCAATTAGATGCAAAATTGGGTGTACTTTAGATGGCTAGGGACTAGTGTAAGGGTTTAAACAGGCTTGGAATAATATTGGAAGGCTATATGTAGAGAATAGGGAAATGTTCTTGGGCATACTTGCTTGTATTCTTGCTTCTCTCTTGTAAATGAGTGCCAACCCTTCTAAAATGACTTTGAATGGCCTTTTATAAGGGATTTATTGATTGTTGATTAAATGAACTTGAATTATGCTAACATGAATTAGGATAAGTATTTGAGATAAAATAACAATTTGAACTAAATTTACACTTGAACAATAGCACCAAAAATAAGACACCTTGGGTTTTAGTGCTCCTATCTAAGTTGGGTACTATTGTCCAAAGGGAATGAGACCTAGGAGGATGGATATATGCCTAAAAGAATTACATAGGTATGTAAGGGTTGATTATAAAAGGTTGTGGATGATTAAGAATCAGTGAAAGAAAACCCTTTAAGGGTTGTGCAAGCAAGTAAGAGGACCTATGGATTGGGTGTCATTAGCCACACTAAAGTAACAAAATTTGATATTTTACAAGACTAAATTTACCCCCCCTTTATTATAGTAATATAACAAAGTGAAATACTAGGATAAATTAAAAAATGGAAAGCATACCCAAAATTACCTCTAAAGGTGAAGCCCATGAAGCTTGTGATGTTGAGTAATGCTAGATAGTGCATAAAGAGAAAAATGTGCAAGTCTAAATATATGAAATGGAAAAAGAGTAGATAACTTATTATTATATGTGATATAAAATAAGAACATACAGAACTTGGGTAAAATAAAAAGGGAGAGAAAGGAACAAATACACCTCACTGGGTATGTGAACTAATACAAAACCTATTATGATCCTGAGTAAGGATGAGTAATGATGGACTATGTTCTATGATGATGTACAAAAATTTATATTATGAATAAAGATAAGTTTTTAATTCCCTAGAAAGTGTCTCAAGAATACAAATGTTATCCCTTTGGCTCCATCATTTCCTACTGAGTGAAGCTAGATGATCATGCATGTGATAATCAATGTCTGGACTATGTGTCTAATCCCTCTAAATAGGTGGCCTAAGAATACAAAGGCTAGCCCTTTGGTTCTAACATTGCTCGATGAAGTGAAACTATTAAGTAATACCAATATAGAATAGATGTCATATAAGATGGTTCATGGAGCCCATAGATGCTCTAAAATTTTGATAATGTCGCATGGATAACCAAATGTATGTTATAAATAAGGCCACTATTGGCCATTTTAAAATATGGAGGTTAGGATTGTATGAAAGCCACTCTAAAACTAATTCAATATGCTTATGTGAAAACCAACTCAGGAACTCATGTACTCAAGAAGTTAAACTTGTATGAAATTTCAACTTGAGAAATGATGAAAAGCACCTATAGATGGAGTAAGGCACATAAATCCCAAGAAGGCATAGGTAATAAAATAAACTTGAAAACAAAGTAGACCAATATATCATGCACATTTCCCCCAATCACTAGTTTTTAGAACATGGATTCTAATTTGGAATATATATCAATTGCCTAATCTAAAACTAGAAGTGAGAGTTAGGAAGTTAAACTTGTATGAAAATTCAACTTGAAAAATGATGGCAACCACCTATAGATGGAGTAAGACACACAAATGCTAAGAATACCTAGGTAATAAAATGAACTTCAAAATAAAGCAGACCAATATATCATGTACATTGCCCCCAATCACTAGTGTTTAGAACATGGATTCTAATTTGGAAGCTATGTCAACCACATAATCTAAAACTAGAAGTGAGAGTCATCATGCCATGCATAATACCCCCTATATCTAGATTTATTGAGAAAACTATTCTAAAACTGTTAATTCTAACTGATCTAGATGTGCAAAAACTATAGCTAATCTAATTTTTTTGCATGTTACTAGAAATCTTGGGTGTTTTTCTACCTAGACAAGAGTGCAAAACTGAGGACACCCTTATGTTTGGCACTGCTATCCATTTTTTTCACTATTATCTTGTATTGAAATTGGTTGTTGATCTGGAATCTTCACTATTTTTATATTTTGTTCTAACTAGTTTGACGTTTGGATTCTAAAATGGGTGATTTGAATGATATTATTTTGATTTTTAGGAACTTTGATCTCTGTGATAAAATTCTTATTTTTTCCCCCTCTTCTAAGGGTATGAATTATGAACCTATAATGATTACCCTTAGAAGAAAAGAGTCTTACAAGTGTGTTAAGCTACATAGATATATGATATATCAATGACATTTGATAAGATATCTCTAAATATAACAATGTTTATATTTAGATATTGTTAAATCAATAGGGGTATGCCTAGATAGATATAACAATGTAAAATCATGTGTAATATATTGAACTAGAATTGGAAACATGAGATGTTAGTTATTAGTTGTCAATGAGGGATGGAGCATGATGTCCATCATGGCATCCAAGAAAGTAAAAAAAAAGCATGATATGGATCATGGCATTATAATAATTGAGAAATAAATTAATCAAATAATTACATGGAGCAAGCAACAAGAAACAAGTGTTGGAAATATTGTCATTGATGTCAAAGGTCTAGCATTGGTGATAAAGGCCCCATTTCATTTAATGGTATTTTTAATATTCATATCTTGGCTAATGTGTGTTAATATTTATTTAATATTAATGAATATATTTTTCATTGTATATAAGTCAAAAGAGGGCCCATGGAGAAGTCAAAGAGTCACAGGGTAAAGACAAAAGAGGAATGGGACACATTTTCTCATGAAGACTCATCTTGAGGAGTTTTAAGAGTCACCATGTGAGGATAAAAGAGGGTTTGGTGCATTTTTACATGAAGGGACACTTTGAGGAGTATGAAAAGTCACTAATATAAATATAAAAGAGGAAAGGATGCATTTGCTTATGAAGGGTCACCATATGACTTTTCAAATGTAAGGATATGAAGGGTCATGCAAGTTTGGTGCCATTTTACATGAAGATTGAATGGTCACAAAGGGTGAATGCCAAAGGTCATTTGGAAAGCTATAAATAAAGTCTTGAGAAGCCATTTTTAATATGTGAGAGAGTGCATGGTTTGTATTTTTTTTAGAGGAGAGAATACTAGGAGATATTATAGAGTTCTATCATTTGTTGAGTAAGCAACATTGAGAGATAGTTGTGTTTTATACACAAGAGGGGTTGGTGCTCTTGTGGGTTGGTACTCACAAATATTTGCAAGAGGTTGGTGATCTTATGTTTTTTTACTCACAAATAGTTATTTTTTTGGTGCTCGGCATAGGGGTTAGTGCTCCTATAAGTTAGTGCTTGTGAACTTTGTAATTTGAGTTGGTGGTCATTCATATACTTGAGATTGTTCTCTATGTTTTTTCCACTTTGGGTTTCCACGTAAAAATCTATTTTCTCTCTCTCTTGTGTGGTGCATGTTATTATTTTAGTTTTATTTCATATCTTGAATGTGTGATTAAGTGGTTAAAGAAAAGAAATCAGATTAAATAAAAGATATATAATATATTAATTCACCCCCCTCTCAGTATATTTCATACTTAATAATTGGTATCATAGCAAGTTCCTTTTGGAAAAAATTTATAGCTTGAAGATAGATTTGGGAAACAACAATGGCTGGATCACATTAAGGTTTTTCTACAAATAAGGCACCTTTGTTTGATGAGACAAATTTTTATTTTTGGAGCATAAATATGAGGACTCATTTGATGGCCCTTAGAATCAACATTTGGCAAGCATTGGTGGACGAATATGAAGAGCCACAGACACTTGTAATTACTCTGATATAAAAGAAGGCAAGTGAAAATAATGCTAAAGCTTTAAATGATATTTTGTGTGGTTTATGTGAATCAAAAATTTGTTAAATTTATGCAATGTAAATCTACTCATAAAACTTGGGTAAAGCTTGAGAATATTTACAAAAGTGATGGAAAGGTTCAAAAAGTTAAGCTTCAAAATTTTTGAAGATAGTTTGATATTTTTAAGATGGAAGAGGAAGAAAATATAGGAAGATACCTTTTGTGGGTTGATCAAATAGTTAATCAGATTCAAGGTCTTGGAGAAAAGTTAGTAGAATCAATCATGGTACAAAAGGTTTTGAGATCTCTACCATTGAGATATGATTCAAAATTTTAAAAAATTGAAGAGATGAAGAATTTAGAAAAGATAAATATGGATGAGGTACATGGTATTCTTATGGCATATGAGATGTGGACCTAATAAGAGAAAACCTCAAAGAGAGAAGTTTATTTCAAGACATCAAAGAAAGAAAAGGCTAATATTTAAGAATAAAGTGATAGTTATAGTGATGATGAAGATGAGGATGGATCTCTATTCATTCACAAGCTGAAAAAGGGCACAGGTAAATATCAAGGAAAATTACCTTTTAAATGTTTTAATTATGGAAAGATTAGACATTTTGAAGATAAGTTCCTAGATAAGGGTAATGGTGACAATGAAGAAGGAAAGTATACATATAAGAAGAATTTCAAAGGAAAATTCAAGAAGGGATTCGAGAAGAAGAGTTTGTATTCTAAAGATCCTAGCTTAGTTGAAGATAGTGGAGTTAGTGATTTAGAAGAAGAGATTTTATTCATGGCCATACATGAATATGTCTCCACAAGTAAAATTATAGATGACCAAGTAGAAGAATAGGATGACGCTAAAGTGAATCTAGAAGGAGAACTCATTTGTGCATTAGAAGACTTAACAACTCTTGAGAAGAAGAATCAAACATTAAATTTCTAGATAAAGAAAAATGAAAATGAGTCAAAGGAAATAATTGAAGATCTACAAGCAAACTTTGAAGAAGCCAAGAAGAATGAAAATATCTAATGGCATACTTAGAAAAATTAAGTGACTAATGTGAAAGTTATATTATTGAAATTACTTATTTAAAAGTAGATCTTGAGAAAATCAACAAAGTAATCAATGATAGAGTAACCAATGATTCAAAATTTGAAAATAACACTAATATGTTGAATAATATATTAAAAAGTCAAAGATCAATGTCAAATAAAATAGGTATCAAATTTGAAAAAGAGAAAGGAGAGGCCACAAATAAGGTTAACATAGAAAAAGGAAAGAGTTATGTTGAAGCTCTTATAAAAGAGAAAATAAAAAAGGAAGAATTTAAGAATATAGAGGAAATCTCAAACAAAGAAAGCTATAAAGAATAGATCTACAAAAGGCAATTAGGTCATAGATACACAAACAAGTCCTATTTTTATTATAATGGATATGGTCATAAGAAAATAGAGTGTTGAAAAAGGGCTAACAATTTTAGAAATAATGAGAAGGAAACTCATGCAAAGTCAAGCAAAAGCTAAAACTCTTTTGCTCCTCTATTAGGCTTTAATGAAGAGGATATAATATGTTACAAGTCAATAACTTCAGACACATAGCTTGGAATTATAGAAGTGTGTTTGAGTCAGTCAAGAAGGACTAGAGTTTCAAGGCTCCATTCATCAAGAAGAAAGTTTATACATGTTCAAGGTAGAAGAAATAACTTGAAAAGTCTGTGTTGGTCTAGATAGATTTACATGCAATAAATGAAGAAAATCCATGGTTCATTGATAGTGGATTCTTAAGGTATATGATAGGAGACAAGAGCAAGTTCATAACACTAAATAAGATCAATGATGGCATAGTGAAATTTGAAGATAATACTACTACTAGAATTACTATAAAAGGTACACTAAGTTTGGATAATGGTACAACTAAAACTGAAAAAATTTATGTAGAAGGTCTTAAGCATAATATTTTGAGTGTAAGTCAAATGTGTGATTAGGAGCACACACTAAAGTTTTATGTAGAAGGTTGCTAAATTAGAAGAAAATATTCAGATGTGTTTATTGTAGATGATTAGAGAATAGACAATAATTTATATATGTTATTAGACATCAAAGGTCAAAGATGTTGTTTGAGTCAGATTGAAATTTTTTGGCTATGGCACAAGAGAATGGAATACATAAATTTTGACAATCTTTTCAACATCAGCAAGAAGCAAGTAGTTAGAAATCTTTTAAAGATTACAAAGCCATCCAACATGGTTTGTGAACCTTATCATCATGGGAAACAAGCCAAAAGGTGGTTCAAAACAAAAGAGTACTCAACCACTTAGATGTTAGAGCTTATTCAAACTAATTTTTGTGGACATATGAAAACTCAAAGTACTCAAGGTGAGAAATATTTCATGTTCCTTATTGATGATTTTTCACGTATGACTTGGGTAATGTTTTTAGAGAAAAAATTAAAAGATTTCAAATATTTCAAAGCATTGAAAGCATTAGTTGAGAATGAAAATGGTTTGAAGATTAAGTGCCTAAGATCAAATTGAGAAGGAGAATTCATGTTAGATCAATTTATTGAGTATTATGAATACCTTGTAATAAAGAGATATTATTCAATAGCCAAAACTCCACAACAAAATGGAGTAGTTAAATGGAGAAACATAATAGTTTAAGAGATGGCAAGAACAATGTTAGATTAATCCAAGATACTAGATAAATATTGGAGAGAGGTAGTTGTTATAGTAGTGCACATTCATACCAAAGCATTATTGAGAGTTAATAGTGACAAGACTCATTATAAGATATGGAAAGACAAACCAACAATAGTTTATTATTTCAAAGTTTTTAGTAGTAGATGCTTCATAAAGAGAACCAATGAAAAAATTGGTAAGTTTGAATCCATATCAAATGAACGTATATTTCTTGGTTATTCTTGCAAAAGTAAAGCTTATAAATGTAATAACAAAAGAATCAAGAAAATAGCTAAAAGTGCAAGTGTTAGGATAGAAGAAGATGGAACACAAAGAATTAGTAATTTAGTGTACATTCATAAAATCATTGAAGAGGAAGATTTTGAAGAATCAGATGAAGATGAGAAGAAGGAGAAAAAGGACACCAAAACCCCATCTAAATATGTTTAGAGAAATCATAATAAAAGTGACATCATCAGGGACATAAATGAAGGAATTCACACTAGAAGAATGATGGTAAGTGAATCTGAGCAAGTTAATTTCTCTTTGTTATCCAGAACTTAGCCTAGAACTTTTTTAGAAGCTAGACATGATAAGCATCAGGGTAAGGCAATGGATGAAGAATTAAATCAGATAGAAAAAAATGATACTTGGGAATTAGTGCCTAAACCAAAAGATCACAATGTGATAGGAAAAAAATGTATTTATAGAAATAAGTTGAATGAAAATGGAGAAGTGACCTATAATAAAGTAAGATTAGTATGTAAAGGATATGCTTAGATTGAGGGAATATATTTTGAAGAAATTTTTGCACTAGTGGCAAGGCTAGAGGTTATTAGAATGTTTCTTGCATATGTAGTTTTTAAAAATTTCAAAGTGTTTCAAATGGATGTCAAATATACCTTCATAAATGGGAATCTAAAATAAGAGGTCAACATTGAGTAGCCTAAGGGATTTATTCTCACAAATATTAGTAACCATGTTGAAGAAAACAATGTATGGATTGAAATAAGCTCCCAGAGCTTGGTATGCAAGACTTGATAAATACCTATAGGATCAAGGTTTCAAGAGAGGATTTATTGACAATAATATCTACATCAAAACATAAGGTGAGCATTAATTGATTAGTTTGGTATATGTTGATGACATCATTTTTGGAGGAAACATTGAAAAGATAACAATTTTTTTGATAATATGCAAAAATAATTTGAGATGTCTTTGTTTGGAGATTTGTCATTTTTATTAGGATTCAAAATATTTTAGTCAGATAAAGGAATTTTCATATCTCAAAGTAAATATGCCAAGGAAATGTTGAAAAAAATTAGTTTTAAGGATTGTGCACCATTAGGCACAATAATGAGTATAAGAAATAAGGTGAGAAAGGATGAAGATTCACTTGTTACAAATCAATCTTTGTATAGATCTATGATCGGTAGTATTTTATATTTGACATCATAAAGGCCAAACATCATGCATGAAGTATGTATGGTTGCAAGAATAAGTCAACTCCAAAAGATAGTCATGTTTAGTTGTTGAAGAGAATATTTAGATATATCAAGCAGACATTGGATTATGGATTGTGGTATCCCATAGGAAAATGTTTCACTTTGGTTGCTTATACAGATTTAGACTGGGTAGGTTGCTTAGATGACTAAAAGAATACACATGTCAGAGCTTTCTTCCTCAATGATAACTTATTATAATGGCTAAGCAAAAAAGTAGAATCTAGTATCAATTTATAGAGCTGAAGCAAAATATATTGTAGTGGTATTATTTTGTACTCAAGTGCTTTGGATGAAGAAAAATTTGGAAGATATCAAGGTAAAATATGATGAATGACAACACAAGTGCTATTAATATTTTGAAGAATTCAGTGATGCATTTAAGAACAAAACCTATTCCCATTGGATATCACTTCTTGATAGAGTAAGTTGTAGATCAATAGGTTAAGATGGAATATATCAGTACTATAGAGTAGATTGAAGATATTTTTACAAAGGCACTACCAAAAGACACATTTGAGTATTTGCAGGAGAAGTTGGGAGTAATTTATTTTACTTCCTACCATTGAGGATCAACATCAGTTGAGGGGTGGGGCTAAGTGTTAACTCCAAGATAGGTCCTTTGTCATTGATGTCAAAGGTGGAGAAGAATAGGTGTAGGTATAGGTACTAGTGTATAAAGAGGTGCAAAAATAGGTATAGGGAATCAATACATGTTGCTACAATAAGGGGGAGTTACTATATGTTTTTTAGATGGCAATATGTGTAAGTCAATATGTGTAAGTTAATATGTGCAGTATAGGTTTTAGGATGTGTTAGTTTCAGTTTGAGGTTGCCATCAATGACAAAGGGGGAGATTTTTGGAAATATTGTCATTGATGTCAAAGGTATAACATTAGTAATAAAGGCCCCATTGCATTTAATGGTGTTTTCAATATTCTTATCTTGGCTAATGTGTTTTAATATTTATTTCATATTAATGAATATATTTTTGGTTGCATATAAGTCAAAAGAGGGCCCATGAAGAAGTCAAAAAGTCACGGGGTAAAGACAAAAGAGGAATGGGACATATTTTCTCATGAAGAGTCATCTTGAGGAATTCCAATAGTCACCATGTGAAGACAAAATAAGGTATGTCACATTTTTTCATGAAGGGACACTTTGAGGAATATAAAAAGTCACCAAGATAAAGATAAAATAGGAAAGGATGCATTTGCTTATGAAGGGTCGCCATGTGACTTTTCAAATGTAAGAATACAAAGGGTCATGCATGTTTGGCATGATTTTCCATGAGTATTGAAGGGTCACAAAGGGTGAATGGAAAAGGTAATTTGGAAAGCTATAAATAAAGGCTTGAGAAACCATTTTTAATATGTAAGAGAGTGCATGGTTTATATTTGTTTTAGAGGAGCGAAAATCAAGAGATATTGTAAAATTCTATCATTTGTTGAGTAAGCAACATTAAGTGATCTCTCTCTCTCTCTCTCTCTCTCTCTCTCTCTCTCTATGCATATTATTGTTTCATTTTTATTGCATACCATGAATGTGACATTAATTGGTTAAAGCAAATAAATCATATTAAATAAAAGATATATAATATACTGATTCACTCCCCCCCCTCTTAGTATATTTTTTTCTTAATATCAAAAAGTAAGAAGTAAGAAGCATACAAGGTTGGCCAAGGGGCCACAAAAACAAGGGACATGGGCACACATCACTCAAAATATAAATCAAGCATACAAGACATGTTTGAATGCCACATAAACATACAATATGAAACAAACATTGATTGGCATGATGGCCATATGCACATAGAAGAGTAGAAGTAGGGACATTGGTAAATGTCTAAAGGTACACACACATGAATATAAGCAAAGGATATTGGTAGATGTCCTAAGGCACATATAAGAAACAAAACTAGAACTAAAAATGCAATCTCATCTAGCTACATAAATAAAAAAAGGAAAGCATGTGTAAAATGGAAAGGTACAATCACATCTAACTAATCAAAGCAATATTGAAAGTATGCAAGACGTGTTTAGTACAAGAATAGGTATATTCTAAGAGACACACAAGTGCTAGATACTAGTGAAATTTTGATGTAGTAATCTATATAATCTAGTAAGTAATGTACATCAGTATGATAATTAAGAGTGTGTAGTGTAGAATCAACATAACTTGGATGGTTTTGTCATGTATAAGATGCCCCCAGTGGGTATATATATAGATGTGCATCTTGAATATAGAAGTAGTAATGCCCCATTAATGGGCATAGTGAAGCAATCAAGTAGCTAGATGTCACTACACATAATCAAAGAAGATTAAGTGAAGCATGATAATCTAGATAATCGACAAACCATAGTATGAAACAAGTGTAATTCTTAGCATGATATTAGTAATGTAAAGCATGGATGATGCATATAATCAGAATGTTTTTGGTATTTTTGAATTTGGAATTATTTTTGTATTTTTTGGAAATATTTGAACTATGTACAATCAAGTAAGAGAGATTATGTATAAACAATTCTAAAAATAAATTATGTACAAGCATGTAGGTAAAGAAATATATACATGATAATATAAAAGACTAGGCTAATGGAGGGAAGGGATCCAAGGCTGGAGCCTACTAGGGATGATAATTGAGGAAAGGGTCATGACCATCATCAAATGCCTCAAGATCATCATAATAAGTATCATCATATGATACAGATGCTATTTTTATGGTGGAATTATGCCAAAAGTAAGCTAAAGTTTACTCTATTGGTGGAGATGTTGAATTTGCTCTAGGATGTTTAGTCCTGCTAGAAAATGGCTTCAGTGGAAGTGGTTGAGATGGTGCTACTATAATATAAATAATCCCTTGATCATTTAGTTTATCCAATCTCTACTATAAATTTTTACATGAGTTTGTATCATGGCTCGTAATCTTATGAAAAGTACAAAATGGGTGACCCTATTGATGTGATAATCTACTGATAGATCTGTGTCATACTATAGGTAATGTGATCAATCCATGATCAAGTAATATTTTTAACATAAACTATGGTTGATATTGTGTGTTGCCTACCTAATTCTAAATAATTGTATCTATATCCATAGAGGTAACCATGTTAACTATATGTGCCATGTGGTCTAATGATGGTTATGAATGTGGAGTATATCCTGAGAGTGTAGTGTGAGATGCCAAAAGTGTTTTAGGATGTGGTATGAGAGCTTTAGAGTCATCTTGGTACTTTCTTGAGATGACTGGTGTAAATATTAATCCACACAAATAGTCACTGAAGCTTGTGAATCTATATCAACATCATGTATATATGGTAACTCAGAATTTACCATAAGGGGTAAATTTGATATAGGATTTTCATAATCTATATTAGTAGAGGATGGTGCTACTATAAAGGTATCTATAGCTAGTGGATCAATTATGAAATCAACTAGACTTGTTGGTATTATTTTTGGTGATGGTGGATGTGTAATAAGTGTCAAAATTATGGTTAATGAAGTAATTGGAATGGCTAATGTTATTATGGCTGATGGAATAACTGGTGCTAATGGTTCAACTATAAGTGGAATAGTGTGAGAAGTGTTAGTCTCTCTAACCTCATATGTATGTATTTGATCAAGAGAAATGCTAAGAGATGGTGGATATACTATGAGATATGGTTTCCCATCTAGTGAAATGGTCAAATATGACTCTATATTTTGATAATATATAAATGGCTAGTTGTCTGCTAGACATGTGTATAAATATCCCTTATGGAGAAACTAAATACATTGATGGAAAGTGGAAGGAATGGCCCTTATAATATGTATCTAGGGTTGTCCAAGTAAAATATTATAGTAGACAGGACTTGGCATGACTTATAATTATGTAGGGAGGGTTTTTGGTCCCACCATGGTATCTAATGTAATAGTGCCCAGTGTCTATGATGGTATATTTTCAAACCCTCAAATGTTCTTATATGATTTTTTTATTGATGCCAAATCTAAACCCATGGTCTATAAGAATGTGATATTACATATATTTAGTCTAGAACCACTATAAATATGAACTCTCTTGACTAAGCTAGTTTTGACTTCTATTTGTATGAATAGTGGGAAATTTTGATCAATAACTATCTAAGAAGGCATGTCCTCATTATCAAAATAAATTACATCTTATATAGTTTTTAAAGTGTTGATTATAGATGCAAAATAAGAATGTTTCAAATCAATAGGCATAAAAGTTTGAGTGAGTGCCTGATAAAGAATGTCCTTAAATACATCAACTTTTTGAAGTAGTTCTAACATAAAAATTTCAGCTGAAGTGTTTCTCAACTATTCAATAATGTCATAGGCCTTATGTAAATCTACCGATGTAGGCGGGTTGGGCCTAGGATGGGTTGGAATAATAGGGTGATAGGGCTCCTACATAGGTTGAGGAGGCATGATGGTACATCAAGTAATAGCTCTAACCACATTATCTACTATCTATATAGGATTAGTAGTTACAGGAGGAGAGTGAAGACAACCGATGGGTCAAGGTGGTGAAGGAACAAAGGGTGTCAAATAGGTTCTTTTACAATGGGTAGTGACCTAGGGAAGAGAAAAATGGGCCATGAAACATGACTCCACATGGGGTAGAGGCTTCAAGGGAGGTGATGCAAAAGATGTATTAACATGTTTAAGAATAACTTGCTCAACATCATCCCATATATTAAAAATAAGCATGAAATGAAAAGAATGAAGATTTGTACTAAAATATGATAGAGATAACCATTCATGTACATGATAGGGTGAATTAAGGTTTCCTTATTATTTGCAAGAAATGTAAGAAAAGTTTGTATATAAATGAACAACATTTTTGCAATTTAATTATGGATGTAAGGTGATAATGTAAAAATCAAGATAGGAGCTATTACATGTAACTAAGGATTTTTCAAAAATATTTATGCAAAATACTATGAATTTTTGAATTTAAAATTGATTTTTTGAGTTTGATGTGCAACTAAAAATTTAGAAAATGATTGGAAAAGTACTATAAAATAATTAGGAACTAGTTAATGCAACTAGGGATTTTTGATTGAATTTTTAAAATTAGGATGATAATTTCAAAAAATTGAGATGAATTTGTAGAATTTTTATTTTAAAATTTAGGAAAAATTAGAAAATATTTCTATAATTAGCAATATATTTTTCCTAGTGTTTGGAATGTGTTTGTATGCAAAAAGGACTTAGTATGTGCAAACTAGGGTTTTAACAAAATATGTGATAATACAGTAATTAATTTGTATATTTTTTATTTTTAAATATATATAAAATTAGGAAATTATGTAAAAATAATATAAATAATTTACCCTAGGGTTTCTAGGGTTTTTGTGCAAAATTTAAAGTGAGCTGGGTTCACCAAATGTTTTATTATTTTTGAGAATAATGGAGTTTTATTCCTATTTAATAAATAGGTCTGAGTATGTAACATTGGTAAGTAATATTCCTAATTATGGCTATTGATTTGTTAAATTTAATTACAAGTTGACCTTTCTAAAATTAGTAAGAGAGCAAGGGGAAAAGTAACTTAGCTTATTTTGTGTTGTCCAATCTGAGATAGGGTCAAAGAATTTAGGTACAAGACTAGGATAGTGTCAAAAATAGGTTCCTAAACTTAATTTTCTAATTGTATAAGAACATTTAAAGTATAAAAACCTTCTATTTATCACTATAGTCCTTTTCTAGTACTATTGTCTAGGTGATCTAATTTTTTTGTGTTCTACTTGATAGGTCTATGTTACCCTGGCAGTGAAATATCAAAGCCTAAAAGTCTATAGATCTCATTATGCATCTATTCTAATATTCAAAATTCTTAGGATATCTTCATACTTGAACTTGAAATAAAAATTGGAAAAGAGAGAAAAGGGGTTAGTGTGTAAAGGATAAGTTGGATGTACTTCACACCTTGTGTGTGGGCATGTTGCCTACATACCAATACTCTGAGAAGGGATCAAGATAATGTATTTATACCATTGAAATTCTTGGTAAAAATATGTTTAAAAATATAAATAGATGCAATACTAGGTGTACTTTAGATGGATAATGACTAGTGTAAGGGTCTGAATATTATTAGAACAATATTGAAAGGTTGTATGTAGAGAATAGGGAAAAATGCTTGAGCATACTTACGTGTATTCTTGATTCTCTCTTGTAAATGAGTGTCAACACTTATAAATGGAATTGAATGGCCTTTTATAAGGGATTTAATGATCGTGGTTTAAATTAATTTGCATTAGACTAATATGAATTAGGATAACGATGTGGGAGAAAATGACCATTTGAACCAAATTTGCACTTAGACAACAATGCCATAAATAGGACACCTTGGGTTTTAGTGCTCATGTCCAAGTTAGGCACTATTATCTAGAGGGAATGAGACCCTGGGGGATGGATCTAGGCCTAAATGAGCTACCT
>JARHVA010005990.1:357500-427500 GCA_037957365.1 Torreya grandis
CACGCAATACTTGTGTGTAATATATCAATTTCATACCAACACCCACTGGCTATCCCATCTATCTATTCAGTTGGCATGGATGGATATTACATTAAATATATTTTTTGATGGTGTATTAATGTTCCTATATAAATCAATGATGACAAGTTATTAATATAGTGTCAAACATGACAATAAAAATTCACTTTTTATTCTTTATTTCAAATGTTTTGAGATCATCTTTGTCATATATTTGGTATATCACATAAAGTTCTTATATTATTTAATTACTACATCACATCTTCTATAAAAATCACAATAATTTATTACAAATAATTTTAGAGCATATTTTTTATTTATATGTATTACATATCCTAAAATCATTACATTCAATTTAACTAAAATAATATTAATACATTTTATTAAAAAACTAGTATGTTTGTTGTATGATCCCATCTAGAACATGTTTAAATAGAAGAAAATTACAAACACATTTTCACTATAAATTTAAGATATTACTTAATATTTATAAATAATAATATTATTGGGTACTTTCAACTAAAACATCTTAAAAAAATAATATTTTGATAACTATCTAATCAACATTTTCATAAAGATAATGTGTGGGAAGTTGCAACTACAACATATATAAAATAGAAAACACAATATATAATTAAATAGATAAATACATAAAATTTTTATGTCCTTTTATAAAATTTATAACTTTAATATATCACAATTATTTATTTTGAATCATTTTATATTATAAATTCTAATTTTGATATATTTAAGAAAAATTACTTAAATAAAATGTATTACAATTTTTATTATCTTGATATTAATGGTTTTAGGGAAGGATCCTAAAATGAATAATTTAGTCAAGTAAAATGCAAAATTTTGTTACTTTAGTGTGGCTAATTACACCCAGTCCATAGGTTCTCCTACTTTCTTGCACAACCCTTATAGGCTTTCCTTTCATCGATTCCCAATCATCCACATCCTTTCAAACTCAACCATTATAGACCCAAGTATCTCTTTCAAGACCAAATCCATCCCCTCAAGTCTCATTCCCTCTAGATAATATTTCCCAAAAAATATAGGAGCACTAAAACTTAGGGTGTTTTATTTCTGCCACTATTGTCCAAGTGTAAATTTGGTTCAAATGATTGTTTTCTCTCAGATCCTTATTATGATTTTGACTAATGAAGTAATTTTTTTGATGTAGGTTATAAATTTTATCTTTGTGATAGAAATAAAAAATTAAGGTAAGGTAGGGAATCATTAGTTAAATTGTTTACACACGATACCTATGTATAGTATATCAATTTCATACCAACACCCACTAGCTATCCCATCTATCTATTTGATTGGCATGGATGGATATAACTTTGAATGGATTTTGGATGGTGTATTCATGTTCATCTATATATCAAGGATGATAAGTGATGACTATATGGTCAAACATGACACTAAAAATTCACTATTTATACCTTATTTAAAATGTTTTGAGATCATCTTTGTCGTATAGTTGGTATATCACATAAAGTTTTTAAATTATTTAATGCTTAAATCACATCATATAAAAAAATCCCATTAATTTATGAAAAATAATTTTAGAACATGTTTGTCATTTACATGTATTACATATCCTAAAATCATTGCATTCAATTTCATTGAAATAATATTAATACATTTTATTTAAAAAATGGCATGTTTGTTGTATGATCCCATCTAGAACATGTTTAAATAGAAGAAAATTACAATGACATTTTCATTATAAAATTATGATCTTACTTAATATTTCCAAATACTACTATTTATGGGTACTTTACATGAAAACATGTCAAAAAAATAATATTTTGATAACTATCTAATCAACATTTCCATAAAGATAATGTGTGGGAAGTTGCAACTATAACATCTACAAAATAGAAAACACAATAGATACTTACATATAAAAAGACATAGCATTGTGATGTCCTTTTCTAACATTTAGAACTTGAAGATATCATAAGTATTTATTTTCAATCATTGTATATTTTAAATTCTAATTTTTATATATTTAAGAAAAAATTACTTGAATAAAATATATTACAATTTTTATTATCCTAATATCAATGGTTTTAGGGAAGGATCTCAAGATGAATAATGTAATCATGTAAAGTGTGAAATTTTGTTACTTTATTGTGGCTAATGACACCCAATCCATAGGTCATCCTTATTTCTTGCACAAACCTTATAGGCTTTTCTTTCATCGATTCCAAGTCATCTACAACCTTCCAAACTCAACCCCTATAGACCCATACAGCTCTTTCAAGCCTAGATCCATCCCCTAGGTCTCATTCGCTTAGAAAAATAGTGCCCAACTTAGACAAGAGCACTATAACCTAGGGTGTCCTTTTTTTGGCACTATTTTCCAAGTGCAAATTTGGTTCAAACGATCATTTTGTCCTATATCCTTATTGTGATTTTGACTAATGAAACAAACATTTTAATGTAGGTTATAAATTTTATCCTTGTGATAGATATAAAAAATTAAGTTAAGGTAGGGAATCATTAGATAAATTGTTTGCACACAATACCTATGTGTAGTATATGAATTTCATACCAACACCCACTGGCTATCACATCTATCTATTCAGTTGGCATTGATGGATATTACATTGAATAGTTTTTTTGATGGAGTATTCATGTTCATATATATATCAAGGATGATAAGTGATGACTATATTGTCAAACATGACACAAAAAAATTTACTTTTTATTATTTATTTCAAATGTTTTAAGATCATCTTTGTCATATATTTGGTATATCACATAAAGTTCTTATATTATATAATTACTACATAACATCTATAAAAATCACATTAATTTATTAAAACTAATTTTAGGGCATATTTTTTATTTATATGTATTACATATCTTAAAATCATTGCATTTAATTTGACTAAAATAATATTAATACATTTTATTAAAAAACTAGCTTGTTTGTTGTATGATCCCATTTAGAACATGTTTAAATAAGAGAAAATTACAATGACATTTTCATTATAAAGTTAAGATATTACTTAATATTTGCAAATACTACTATTTTTGGGTACTTTCAACTAAAACATCTCAAAAAAATAATATTTTGATAACTATCTAATCAAAATTTCCATAAAGATAATGTGTGGGAAGTTACAACCACAACATTTATAAAATAGAAAACACAATATATACTTACATAGATAAATACATAACATTGTGATGTCCATTTCTAAAATTTATAACTTTAAGATATCACAATTATTTATTTTCAGTCATTGTATATTATAAATTCTAATTTTGATATATTTAAGACAAATTACTTAAATAAAATGTATTATAATTTTTATTATCTTGATATTAATGGTTTTAAGGAAGGATCCTAAAATGAATAATGTAGTTTGGTAAAATGAAAATTTTTGTTACTTTAGTGTGGCTAATGACACCCAATCCATAGGTTCTCCTACTTTCTTGCACAACCCTTATAGGCTTTTCTTTCATCGATTCCCAATCATCCACATCCTTTCAAACTCAGCCCTTACAGACCCAAGCAGCTCTTTCAAGCCTAGATCCATACCCTCGGGTCTCATTTCCTCTAGATAATATTTCCCAACAAATAGAGGAGCACTAAAACTTAGGGTGTCCTATTTTTTCCTTTATTGTCCAAGTGTAAATTTGGTTCAAATGATCATTTTCTCTCAGATCCTTATTCTGATTTTGACTAATGAAGCCAAAATTTTGATGTAGGTTATAAATTTTATCCTTGTGCTAGATATAAAAAATTAAGGTATGGTATGGGATCATTCATTAAATTATTTTCACACCATACCTGTGTATAGTATATCAATTTCATACCAACACCCACTGGCATGGATGGATATTACTTTGAATGGATTTTTGTATGGTGTATTCATGTTCATATATATATATATATATATATATATATATATATATATATATATATATATATATATATATATATATATATATATATATATATCAAGGATGAAAGCTGATGACTATATGGTCAAACATGAATCTAAAATTTTACTATTTATTCCTTATTTCAAATGTTTTGAGATCATCTTTATCGTATAGTTGGTATATCACATAATGTTCTTATATTATTTAATGATTACATCAAATCTTCTAAAAAAATCCCATTATTTTATTACAAATAATTTTAGAGCATATTTGTCATTTACATGTATTACATATCCTAAAATCATTTCATTCAATTTGATTGAAATAATATTAATACATTTTATTTTAAAAATGGCATATTTGTTGTATGCTCCCATCTAGAACATGTTTAAATAGAAGAAAATTACAATGACATTTTCATTATAAAGTTAATATCTCACTTAATATTTCCAAATACTACTATTTTTGGGTACTTTTAGATAAAAAATCTCAATTTTTTTTTTTTTGATAACTATATAATCAACATATCCATAAAGATAATGTGTTGGAAGTTGAAACTACAACATCTACAAAATAGAAAACACAACATATACTTACATAGATAGGATATGTTCTAACTTGTTTAATTAATTAAAAGAGTTTGAGTTTTAAAATTATGTTGGGGTGACTCTAATATCCCTAAAGATGATATCTAATGCTTTGGTTTTTTTTGCGCCTTGATTAATATTAGCACTTGGTTTTCTAGTGATGGACAAAATTGGTTGTACAAAAAAATGGTGGACTACATTAACTTATGACAAAAACTACATAAAATAGGCTTGTAAACTAAAAAAATTACCATAAGAAAATTTATTATAATGGGATACCTTATATATATATAACAACTGTATATCAGTTTTTTTTTATGAAATGATTACTAGTATAAATTTGATGACAATAAATATACAAACTATGTTTTCTGATGACATAAGAAATCATGAAGAAATTTATGTTGTAAATTTTTTTGGATCATATAAAATTAATATAAATAAATACATAAAATATGTTTTTTGAAGACATAAAAATAAAATATATATATATAAAAAGGGATGTTTAAAAAATATGGAATCTGTAACAATTAAATAAAATAGTAGTATCAATTATAAAAACTAGTATAATGAAGATGTATTGAAATGGAGATCCAATGGAATATTTTTTTATAAATTAAACCATAAATCAAATATTTTAAAAAAAATCTAATTATTTAATTTTTTTTAAAAAGATAAGAGGAATACAATAGAATTAATAGAAATTTGATATTATTTTGTAAAAGATAAAACATGAGAAACATGTACATAAGGAAAATAATGTTTCAAGAGTTCATGTAAATTCATATGATATTATGACCAAGAAATAACTACAAATATTTACATTGATCTGTATAGAAAAATAAGAAAAAATATATAAATCCCTAGTAGCGATATCACCTAAAAAGTGAGGTGTTAACATGATATATGATGCATGAGTGAACACAAAATATTACATCACCCCTAAACATTAAAGGGAGATTACATTAACATTGGTTATTTATAAATTGATTGATTAGTTCAAATTAATAAAATCCTTTTTGTAACTTTTCACTGTATATCTTTCAATAATTTTGTTCTTTGAGGATATTTTTTGAATAATACACATGCCTTTTATATGCAAAAACTAAACATATAGCTCAATCATGGTATTCACAGTTAAAACATTTGAAAAGAATATACCTTTAATTATTTTTGGATATTATGTCATGTTCAAATATAATTTTGTAGACATATTTTAATTTGTAATGAAAATTCACATTGTGTTATAGTGTGAGTGTTTTTTTTGAATAAATTATATGGATAGTATTTTTATGAGATTTTGAGATTCTTTGAAAAAGTCATCATTAGGATATGTTTGAGTTTAATGGTGATGGGTCTTATAGAGAGTCCTAAAATTAATATATATATATATATATATATATATATATATATATAGTTTGATACATATAATATGATCCCAAATTATATAATTTACATATGAAAATTACCATAAGATGAAATATGTACTCTGACTATATTTGAACAAGAATTGAACTGGCTAGACAAAAACTAAATAATATGGCACTTAATTCCCACTATATTTATACCATATGGATGTTAATAAACTTTATTCCAACTTTATTTATGAACACTTAATATAAGGGTTTCGTCATGAATAGGAGTGTGATCATCAAATTATACAACATATCTAAACTCAATATATTCATTAAGATAACATTATCACTTTTTAGTTTCCTCTCATGTTTAAGTGTCCCCTTGACAATTAGAGGCCATAATTTTATTTCTAAAATTTTAATGAGGTGTTTTATTATGGGGAGGTTCATGCAGGTGTTAGATAATGGGAGGCTGAAAATTAGCCTTCCATAGTCAACTAAAAAATTTTGACCTTTCATTTTATTATATTCCCACATTGCATGACATAACATTTACATCTAAAAATCAATTGATTTTATGAGATAATGGTTGACATTGGAAAGGTTTATTTATTTATTTCTAACATGGGAAAAAGTGATTGGTAGAGATGATGCAAGAGCATCCAAGAATTCTTGTAATCTTATATCAACCAAAAATAGAGTGGTATGTTTGTGAGCTTTTCATTTGGATGGTTTTTATTTTTATATGAATATTTTAATCTTGAAAATCATTAATTTTCATAGACTTAATTAGTATCATGGTCATCATAGGAAGTTAAACTTAGTTAAGTACAATCTTAAAGTTACCTACAACAACTATATGTATTTATGGGTTAAAACAAAAAAAATTGGGAAAAGTTGAAAAAAGTGCCATGAAAGACATCCCATAAATTTAATTTTATTATATAATTAGATTATAATAAAAAACCAATTCACTTAAAAAAGATAAATGTTACCTCATTTCAAGTTTATATTTGAAATATGTGACTTCTTGAAGGAGCCCATAACAACTAATGTTATAACCTATATCAACTATGCTAGCCCATAACAACTACTAAAGGGAACCCATAGAAACTATTTTAGGTACATATTTTTGTTACAAATGTTATTTGACATTTTTTTCATTTTTGGTCACTTTGTAAGTCATATGAGGGTCAAAGGAAGAGAATTTAAATAGTCATAAATGTATAACTATATCATTTCAAGAAACCATTCAAATTCCTTACGGTGCACACTCGTAGAATGGATAAAAGGAACAACTACAATATTATCAGTGGGAGAGCTATGTTAGAGAAGAAAATATCTAAGTAGAGGATTAGAATAATGTGTAGGGAATGAATTAATAACTAAATAAATTTTAAAGATGATGGAATTTAAATCCAAAAGATAGTGAGAAGAGCTGAAACTTCTAAGAATAGAGATTAGGGAACATAACTATAAAAAAAAATTTCATGAGGGAATGTATTTGATGTTTTTATTTATGTTTATTAATTGAGTAAGGCGTATATAGCTATGTGAGAGTGAGAGTGTGCATTAATGCTTGTAATATTTTATTGTTTAAATCAATAAAGATGTGTTGATTGTCTCATTTTATGAATAGTGTTCTCACATGTGTTTCCATTATAGTATGTAAAACCAAACAACACAAAGATAAAATAAAACCTTAATTAGTTTCTCATTCATTTAATTACACCATTTTGTATCTAAGAATGTTTTTATTCCTTGTGATTTTAGTGTGTGAGGCTCTTGTATGAGTCAGTTGCAGGCCATGAAAAAGAATTCTATTGATTTGGCTACAAGTTATGAATAATAAGATTAAAAAGTAGTGAGGATGAAATTTTTTCAGGTGTGATAGATGTACTTAAATTATTGATTAAGTTTTATAGGATCTTATTTTATTATATTAAAAGTTTTGAAATATAAGCCTACTTGTTGAGGAGCGATGACACATAAAGGAGGAAGAGAATGAGGAGTATAGAAATTGATAGAGATGCTGAAGGAATTCAAAGGAAGATTGGGAATGATAGAAGATGAAAAACCCCTATGAGTGAGGAGGATGAATAAGATATAATGATGGTGTTTTTATACATATGATAAAGGTTAGATGATCTAGAGAGAGGCTAAACAAGTGGAGGAAAATCTTCTAGTAGAAAAAAAGATAATAAATGGTCAAGATGGAGGAAATAAGTAATTATAGATGTTATAATTATTTTTATGTGGTAAATAGAGCCCTAGTAAGCTCATAAAAAGGATATTAGATTTATATATGTTTTTAAAGAGGAAAATATTGAATACCCTATGAGGTTAAATGATGTAAGAGATAGTGTGGAGTTGTAGTTGAGTATTGGAGAGTTATCCAAAAGAAGAGACAAGGAAAATGAAAGAAGAAGCTATGTGGATTAAAACACACGGTTTACAAATTTATGGATCATTTTTTCACCTAAAATTTCAAAAAGAGTGGTTGATTAATCTTCATTACTTGAGGCTTGAAAGAGAAAAAAATAATAAAGATATCTCCATAAAATAGAATATCATATGGAAGTTTCCATGTTAGCAGATCAAGTCTACTATGAGAATTATCAAGGAGAAGGATGTGTGTGAGGAAATGAAGGTTTTATTTAGAGAAAATAATAGAGTGAATCTTATATGTGAGAATCCCAAGTCTATTTTTAAAAATGAGGTAGAGGAAGGTTGTGAAAAACCTATAATGGAAGAAACCCTCATGCAAGAGGATGTGGAGGTGATGAATTGTTCACCAAAATAAGGAGATCCATTATTTGATAATGGAAATGAGTTTTTGGTATCCCATAAGTGGTAAGATTCATGTTCATCCTTTATTAATGAATTTAATGCTATTTTATTCTATATTTTAGAGGATATAAGGGTTGAGGACAACTAAGGAAATATACATGTTTAAATAAATGAAATAATGGAGTTGAGTGAAGAAGGAAACCATGATGAGTTATAGGTTTACATGAAGGAAATAACAAATATGGTTTATGGGAAAGATAATATTCATGAGGAGAGTATGTTTTTAAATGATAAAATTATAGTAAAATAAAATATAAATAATAATGTTGAGAAAGAAACCATTAAGGTTGTTGAGAATGGGAATTTAGGAGTCCATTGTGAGATAAAAAGATGTAAGGATAATATGATAAATAAAGAAGAGTTGGATAATAAGTCCTTGAGGTATGATGAATAGATGGAAAAAGTGTTTTTGGGAACTCTTCATTCCACTAATGTGTTCATTCAATGTGTAGATTCAACAAAGGAGATAAAGATGGATATTATGGACAAGATTATGTCAAAAAATATTGAAGGATGAAAGTGGTGTTTTATATATGGAAACAACACATATATATGTTGGAGGAGAGAATATTAGGAGTTAAGGTATGCATTTTTCTCATATTGACATGGGGAGTGAAATTTTATTTACATATGGTATCATTTTAGAGATGAAATAAGGAGATATAAATATTATTAGAGATGATACAATGACTTTAATAAGGGAAGAGGATTTGTCACAAGAATAGTATAGAAATATTTTGAGGAGCATGTAGAGTTTATAGTCTCTGGGAAGCCCAATATTGGTGTAAATCAAGCTTATAGTGTAAATATGTAAGAATACAAGGATGCGATGAGTTGGTTGAGTGTTTTATAAACCCAATAAAATATTGAAGTTCATGATGTTAAAGGTGCATATATATAGAGAGGAGGTTTTTAAAGAGGCCTTCAAAGATGAAGAGGTGAAGTTATAAGTGCATAATTATGCACTTAAGAAATAAAGTGATGAACAATTGATCTATATATCATCTAAAGTACATGGAGAAGAATTTTATGTTGTAGTAGAAGTGAAGGAGTTATTTTACATATTAGTGAGGAAACTGAGAGACGATGGTGAGGTGAATACTATCCTAAAGGTAGTATTAAAGGCTATGGGTGATCATTTATATGCACAAATGTATGTTGAGTCTAATAAGATGATATTGGATATGAAATAGGAGATGACATACATGATAGAAGAGATTAAAATAGTAAAGGGTGGCATAAGGAAGAATGCAAAAATAGGTTGGATAGTGAGTAGAAATTCCAAAAATGATTTAGGAAGAGGTGTTCAATAAGAATTGATTTTAATCCCAAAAGGGAAAGTAAGATACAATAATGAAAATCTTAGTAGATGTGGTCATATGAGGGTGGGTTTCAAACCATAAGAGGATGTATATAAAATAGTATAAGCCTTTGGTAGAGGAGAATGAACTATGGTGCATAGAATCCCATGACAGAAGGTGTTGGTGGTGGGTCTAATCCAAAAAATAGGGAAAGAAAAAGAAAATGTAAAAATAAGAGGACTAAATTGAGACAATAAATAGAGACCTAAAAAGGGAAGATAAAAATAATAATCAGATGGATTACTTGGTGTGTTGTAATGGATCATCGTGACCATTTCGATTCATTATAAAAATACTAGTTTTACCACTTATTCCATCCATGTAAGTAGGATCTCATTATTTAAATACTAAATTTGTTATACACAAGATCATCTAAGGGTTTTTACAATCTTGCATCAACCAAGAAAAGTGGTGTGTTTGTCATTTAGATGGTTTTTATTTTTACATGAATAATTTGTTAATGGAAATAATCAGTGTTTGGAAATTTAATGGGTATCAAGTACATCATAGGAGTTTCAGTTTACATCGGTATATTTTAGAAGTTAACTACACAAGTATATGCATTTCTGTGTTAAAGTAGACAATTTTAGGAAAAGTGAAATGAAGTAAATCACAAAACTTGGATTTTATTTCATACTTGGATTCTAATATAAAAGTTACACACTTTAAAAAATTATTAGCTCATTTTGAGTCTATATGATAAAGTTAGTGATCCCTAAAATAACATGTAGCAATTATTTTTCCAACATGTAGTAACTATGAAACCTTGTAACAAATGTTGTAGGTGAATATTTTTATTATAATTGTTGTTTTGAATTTTTAGCATTTTTAGTCACTTTGGTAGTCATTTGTGGGGTAAAATTAGTGATGTGGAAGAGAAGTTGAATATCCAAAAATGTGAAATTATCTCATTTAAATAAACCCTTCAACTTCCTTAAGATATACACCCATAGAAGGAATAAAAAGAAAAAAAATCATATTATTAGGGGTAGAGTTACATTAGAGAATAATAGTGTTGGTAGATGAACATTGAAAAGAAATAGAAGAATGAGCTCATAACTCAATAAAATTTCAATATGATGGAATTTGGAAACAAGGGAGTGTGAGAAGAGTTTAAAATATCCAAGAACAGATTAGGGAGTAAAAATATAAAAAAAATCATCAATGATGGACTATATTTTATGTATTGATTCATGATTATGCAATTAATAAGCCTTATAGAGGCAAGTGAGAGTGAGAGTGAGAGTGTGAGTGTGGATAAATCCTTTTAATAGTGGGATGTTGAAGTCAATAAATAATATGTGTTGAGTGTCTCATTTTATAAATAGTGTTTATGTGTGTGCCCATGGTAGAGTATAAATATAGACAACACAAAGATAAAGGTAGAACTTAATTTGTTTCCCTCTCTTGTTCTTGAACCAAGAGACATATTGAATTTATAATATATATCAATTTATAAATTATCACAAATTATTCATATGAATTAATGCATTATATTATGATGCAACCCATCCAAACCATTCTAAGATATTTTGATTGATTGAATTCCCAAAACGATGTGGGTTGATATCATGATACAATACCTATCCTTACAAAATAAATTTTAAGTGGGGCCTATGTAGTTTAGGTATACACACACCACATCCACATAGAATATATCATTTCATAATTACAATGAATGGATATCTCATATATCCATATAGATATCATGGATAAGTATTCCTTTAACTATATATGAATGGTGTATCCATGTTCATATCCATGGAAATGTCAACCAAAGATGAATTGATGGTCAGACCTAAATACCAAAATTTCTTATTGATGTCTTATTTCAAATGGTTTAAGAGCATATTTATAATATAATTAATTCTCCTCATAAGTCTCTCATATTAATTAATGACTACTATAGACACTAAATCTAAATTATATAGTACCTCAGTCTTATACACTTGGAAAATACCTATCATGGCTATAACCTTCAGTTATAAGACCTTCATGATGTCAAAAGGATCATATTCACTATATATTATGCCTAAATTTTCTATATCATAGTCTAACCACTATTATTATGATGACCAAACTTTTTATACTAAGAAAAATTCTATAAACCTAATACTTATCCTTTTTTGCCAGTATTAGACATGTACTCGATCTCTAACTTACTAGATAATTTCATCCTAATCAAATTCCTCTATCAATGCTAGTTTTAATTTTCAAACTAAGGTTCAATTTCCAAAAATTAATCCAACTTTACAAATGAATCATATCCTAAATTTCAATGTAAGTGCTTTAGTGTGATATTTTAAAAATTGATGGGTATATATACATCACCAATCCTCATTCATTCCACACCTATAAAAGACTTAGTAAATACCGTGAACTCACAAGGAAAATTGATAAGAGCATTAAATCAAGTATTCAAGTGAGAAAATATTCCATATTAATCCATATTTATATATCAATCATATGATCAACATCTAATTAGGTTTAACGTATTCAATGAGCATTACATGAGCCATATTTGCCAAGTTACAAACTAGGTCACTCTATGTACTTTATTATCACACATTACATATTTATGCACACACAATACAATGTGTAAGGTATAACTACATAGTTATAAGGTCCTATTTAGAGTATTGGATATGATGTAAATAACCACTAGTAGAGAGGTCCTTGGGGTAACTCAAAATTGTATGCCCACTAACCCATTTTCCCCTTGTTAACTCCAAGGGTGACGAAGCTAGGGTTTGATCATTTGATAAAGAGAGGTATCCTAAATGAAAAACATAAAAAAAATAGAATAAATTTGATTGAAAACCTAAAAGGCTCCAAGTGGTCACATCTATATCCGATCATTATTTTTTACTAGACACATGCATCTAACCCATACATCAATACCTATAAAAGCATCTAAATCTGATGAAAGTGTTTGATGCCACAAAATGAAAAATAATATAATTTGATGAATATTCCAATATATTGATCTATTCAACATCCATCATGTTTCATCCCAATTATGCATATGTATAGTGGACTAGCTAAGTACTTTTATTTTCAATTTATTGCAATATCAATCAATAGTTGTAATTTCTATTTTTAGCATATCTAAGTATTATAAATTTAGAATATTATTTTTTGAGTTGGTAACTTAATTGTCTTACTATATATCTATTTATCATACTTTTGATTATTCAATTATGTATTATTAACCCTATAGGTACCCTTATACCAAAAATCAAATTTTAAGTTAAAATTTTTATCTAAAAACCTTAGCATTGACTTAGGTTTTTTATTTTATTTTTTGATTATTGTAATTTATTTAAAAATATAAGTTATTCATTTATAAGCAGTGGATTTTTTTATAAAATATATCATTTTAAAATGAAAGATAAATAATCATTGGTTACTCATCTTAATAATAACAAGGGATTAATGGATGCATTTTTTCAAGTTACAAGAGTTGAAATCAATAAGAATGCTATGGTTAAGGATGCCTCACCTATTGATGATGAATCCTTAGGTGGTAATAAAACTAATTATATACCAATAAATATCCCCTTGATCACATAATCACTTCATACTTCTAATGGGGGGATATATTTTATGTTTACACCATTATTCTTTGAAATAAATCTTATTATTGTTACATCCTCCATGGGAAATATTAACACTTAAACCCAATTACTAGTTTCAATGCCTATATAAACTCAAACTATGGGTACACCTCATTTGTTTACTTCTAAAAATTCAAAAATTAATGATCAAAATTTGCAAGATCATTTCCAAACTATAAAACTTTTTCAATCTGAGGTTACAAATATTCAACAAAGTTTTATGAAATCACTTTATGCTATTGATTCACCATAGATTTTACATACCTCTCTTACACCTAAAATATATTTTCACCCATTTACAACTAGATTTTTTGAATCTAGGTTATCATTTTATTATGGCAAGCGTGATCCTAAATAGTATCTTAGATAATTTTATCTAGCATGCCTTAATTATGCTTCTAATGATAAAATTTTGATAAAACTATTTCTAAAGATCCTCAAGGAATATTATCTAAGGTGGTTTTAAGACCTATCAATGACTAAAAGAAGTAAAACATATTAAAAATCATTTTTGGCACATTTATCTATTACATTTAATAAAAATGTTTCCTATGCACAAATTTAAAAAATTAAATAAAGAACCGATTAACCAAAAAATGAATATGTCTTAAGGTACAAGAAAATTTTGGATAAAATGACCAATCTAATGGTTTGTAAAGAGATTCAAGATATATTCAATAAATGTTTAATGAAAACATTACAAGAGTACTTTATCTTCAAAAAAATAAATATTTTAATGATTTATACCATATTGTACAAAATATTGAAATTAAAATTATCTCCTTGAACAAACTTAAGAATTTAGAAAACACACCAACTACATCCAATACCAAGTTAATAATCAAACCAAGCTATAAGATAAGACCTACACAACCTAAAAAGGGAAAAATACTATAATTAATTTAATTTCACAACAACTTGATTGGATTGTCTTATATAATTCAAAAATTATAATAATTACATGCTTACCTAAGTCTCCATCTTTGTTACTTCTAAAGCTTTTGGAGTGTCACATCATATCTCTCCCTTGTCCTGTAAAGGTTGATATGAGTTGACATATACTGAAAGGATATAAAATAGACTCTTATTTTGAATGTCATGAAGGCCCTAGACATTCTATAAACATATGTTTTATTTTGAATCATAATATCTAAGACCTTATTGATTAAAAAAAAATTACATTTGATTATCCTCCAAAGGAATCAGGTTCACAACCTAGTGATCACCAAAATCATTAAGTATTAAAAACTCCTTTATAAAACATTATAATAAAGAGCCATAATTATAAATGTCATACATTTCACATCCTACTCCACCACATTATTGTCACCCATTAGATGGGATTGTTGGTAGTTATACTCAACATACACATTCCATGATTCATATACCTTATATTAATTTTTATGCAAATGAGATTGTGGATGATGACTCAAATATGCATTCATTATTAATTCATGAAAAGCTTGATCACCAAACTATACACAATGTTATGAATAATAGTGGTGCTAGTAAAAATGTTTCACTATGAAATTAATTAAAAATATAGGATATACACATGATGATTTACACCCTTTGACAAAAGTTGTTAGAGCATTCAACATAATCTTATAGCAGGGCCTTGGTGAGATTAACTTACCTTTAAAGGTTAGACCAACACATGTGGTGACTAGATTCTTAGTTATAGCATAAAAAGAGCATTTGACATATTATTTTGATTATCTTGGATACATACAATATGCATATTACCTTCTATAGAGTATGGATGTTTTAAATAAATCAATGCCAACATGGTAATTATATTTTCTAAAATTCCATATGTAGATCCACTTTAACAAAATAGTTTTATACCCAATAAATTAATTATCAAATATAATAAAGTAAATACTTATCAAAAGGGTAAAAAATAATAAATCCCCTTTCCTAGGTGGATATTAATTTATACACCATTGCATCATAGATCCATAGTGGATTTAATGGAATCCTCATCTACTACTACACAAAATATTTTATTAACTAGATAAACCAAAAATGTTATTATTTATGCTACTAAAAATAAACCAAAATCACTCAAAAATGGGTTCCATGAACCCCCATACCTTCTATTAGTTCTATAAACAAACATAATCTTATAATACATATGCAAAGCATTATAGATCCTCTAGTGTAAGCTATTAGACCTATACATGCTCCTTACTCATAAAACTAGTTTGTTACAGCAGGTTACAAGTGGGTATATACCTATTACTATCCCTTGTATGAGATAATAAGACAACCTTATCATTTCAAATTATCTAAAAATACCAAAAAAATAAAAAAAACTAAAAAATTCTTAGTAGAGGCTCCTAGAAAACCCATCAGAACATGTTAATACAGGGATAGTTATGTGAACTTTGAATAGATCTATAACATACAAAATGGAAATAGACTAAACCAATATATTATATATAATTATTGATTTTGATGAAAAATAATACAATCTTAAGATTTACAAAACTTATAAAAATATTATAAATGATTTAAAATTAGACAAATAGACTATACACTGTGCACATAACAATGATAAAATACATTAAATGAAAACCATTTTAGAATTTCATATTAATCTCTACAACATCAAAATATTTTATAATACATTTAATCAACATTTCACAATACAAAAAATTAATTAACCATTTTACTAAACAATAATTTAGGATCCTATTAAATAGGCAAAAAATAATTACCTAAAAATATAAGAAGTACATGAAACAACAACAATCAGGTAGCATAAAATAGCTAGGCTCATCAAACCAATTAACCTATTTACCCAAGTGGATAAAACCACTATAACCAAATGCATAGGTAATAAACCTTAAACTAAAGGTATTTAAAATAAAATTATAACATCCTCCATTAAGGACTAAACTAGAAATAAGACCATGTTTATCCCTAAATTTTATGAACTTGTCTGAACCAAGTGGTTTGATCATTATATCAACTACTTTCTATATAAAGGGGCATTAGAAGATACTTATGTCTTCATTTGTAACTAATTTTTGGATGTAATCATGGTGAACCTAAATATGTTTGCTCTAAGCATGGAATATTAGATTCTTCACAATCCTTAGAATAATTTGGTTGTCATAAAAAATTGGAGTAAACTTTGATGATTTAAACTAAAGATCCTCCAAGATTTTATTTATCCACATAGTTTCACAACCTGCACTGAGCATAACTTTATACTTTACTTCTATCAAAGATAATGCCACTATAGTTTAAAGTTTGCCCTACCATGAGAAAATTGTTAAACCAAGAGTGAATACATAGCCTATTTTAGAGTTTCTTGAATCTATTGATCCTACCAAATTACAAATAGAATATCTTGAAAGCTCAAAATCTACAAACTACTTATATGATATGCCAAAGTCAAGAGTACCTTTGGCATATATTAATACCTATTTTATATCTAACCATTTTACTTCCTATGGTTTACAAATGAATATATATATATATATATATATATATATATATATATATTTTACTACAAAAAAAATATCTCATCTAGTGGTAGTGAGATATATGAGACTACCCTCTAGTTATCGATACACTATTTCATTGACCGGTGGTGAAGTAATGTCTATTGAAATTTTAACTCCAACTTATATAGGTGTGTGATTTGAATTGAAATCCATCATTCTAAACATTTAAATAAATGATTCAACATACATATTTGGTGACATGAATATATCACAATTACCTTTCCAAAACTCTACACCTAAACAATATTTAAGTAGTCCTAAGTTTGTCATGTCAAAAGTATAACAAATGTCTAGTTTCATCTACTAAATGAGACTAGCACTACTCCCAATGATGGTTATATCATCAACATAATGAGAATCATGATATCATCAACAAACACCTTTACATATAGAGTTATTTTAGAATTATACCTTTTGAAACCAAACACCCTAAGGTAAGAATATATTTTTAAATACCAAGCTCAAGGAGCCTACCTAAGCCCATATAAGGATTTAATTAACATGAAAAAAAGATGTTCATTACCCTTTACATAAAACCCTTATGGATATGACATGTAGGCCTTCTCATGTAGATCACCATTCAAAAAGGCATTCTTGACATCCATTTGGTGCACTTGCCATCCAAACTAAGTAGCAATAACAACAATTAAATGAAAATTTAATATATTAGTATTAGGAACAAAAGTCTCCTCATAGTCAACCCCTTCCTCTTGTGCATAAAATTTTACAATAATTAATTTTCATGTTTGTCCAAAGAACCATATACCTTACACTTTACCTTATAAATCCACTTACAACTAATGAATTTCTTTCTTGGTGGAAGCCTTGTTATCTCCCAAGTTTGGTTTTTCATCAAGGAATCATATTCCCATTACATGGTTTATTTTCACTCAGGATTCACTTTAGCCTATAAAAATAATTAGGCTCAAATTATTTTGAAAATATAGTTTTTAAAGAAAACTTAACATGCTCACCTTTATTACCAAGCTGCTTTCCTGGTCTCAAGCTTCTTCCTTACACACCTTGTGGTAATTTTCCCTCCCTTAGTGCATCCATCATGTAAGAGTACCACTTTGGTTTCTTTGGTTATTTTACTAGAAAATCATAATGACCTCTAAAAATTACTTCCCTAGAATGTGATTCCATTGATGAACTAGAATCTTTCTCAACTTTCACATCATAACTTATAATACAATCATTAGAAGTAAATAATGACATAATATCAAAATTTTACTAGTTGTTGTGAAGTATAGAATATGTTAAATTAATATGATGTCTCTACTTACAACAACATTTTTAGTCAAAAATAAAGTAATGTGTAGGCCTTGGATTACTCATTGTATCCAAAAACATTTATGTTGTGATCTTTGCATCCAAGTTACTTTTCTTTTGACTAGGAATAGCTGCAAAAGCTACACAACCAAAAATTCTAAAATCACTTACATTTAGAGTTTGACCTAACCAAGCCTCCTCTAGAGTCATAATCTCCAATGATTTGGTAAGACTCTTGTTGAATATTTACACTATATATTCACTAATTCTACCCAATACTTATATGGGACATTTATAATTTAAACCATACAACATCATGTCCATCATCATCTTATTCCTCACTTTCATAAAACTATTTTTTTGTGGAGTGGAAGGGGTAGTATATTGTATATGTATACCTCCAATGGCACAAAAATCCTTAAACTATTTTGAGTTGAATTTTCCCTCGTTATTTGCTTGAAGAGATTTCATTGGTCATACCACCTATTTTTCAACCATAGCTTTCTAGGATGTGAATTTAGAAAAGTAATTATATTTCTTCACTAGAAAGTATACCCACTTTTTCCTAGAGAAATCATCGACCAATAACATAAAATAATAGGATAGAGTAAGACTTGATGTTTGTGTTAGACCATGAAAATTCACATGAACCAAATTTAATACTTACTTAGCTCTCCAACCTTTACCAATATAAAATGAATGTATAACTTGTTTCCCCAACTGACATACAATACATAAATGATGACTCTTCCAAATATAAATAATCCCCTTAACCATCTTAGTATTTCTTAATGTATTTAAATACTAAAAATTTAAATTCACATACCTTTCATGATATAGTGAACTTGTGTTATCAACCATTAAAAGTGCATTATCTTTTTCCCTTTATAGATCTACAAGCTTATACAATCCATTCTCACCAATTCAAACTTTAATAATATTATTATCTTTAGTAGTGACTAAACATTTTTGTCCTTGAAACTTAACAATAAAATCAGATTTTTTAGTAATCTCACTAATTGAAAGAATTTTTTTGTTTGTATTAGGCACATGCCTAACATTATAAAATTTATACTAGACAGTACCATTAAAAATGATCTAAACCCTTTCATAAAGTAGGTTTTACCATCTCCCAAAGATACAGATTCATTACTACTATTATTTTCAATAAAATCCACACACTAGTCCTTATGGCATGTTTAATGGTTAGATTCCCCTGAATCAGAGAACCATGCTCAATACACCATAGAAATACTACTAGATACCATGGATGAAAAATTAGGAGATGTTTCCTATCCTTGACCTTCATCTATATTCGTATGATGATCTTTCTTTCTATGGTTAACCATATCTTGTTATCTTTTATTGCAATCTTTCTTAAGGTGACCAGGTTTCTTATAATAAAAATATTTCCACTTAGATATCTTATTGGAACCACTTACTTGTGAAGGTTATGTAGAATAATTGTTATCTTTATCAAACTTCTTAACCTTTCTCTTGATGAATAATGTACTCTATATAGAAGTAGATGTAGATAAAACTACCTTCTCCTATCATTTCTCCTTCTAAAATAGAAATGTGGACAATGTTTCAAAGTCCAAAGTTTTCATCTCAACAATCATGTGCATGAACTCCATAAATGACTCAAATAAAGGTGGAATATTCTACATAACAGGAGCAATCAAATCTTGCTCATCAACAAACTTTTGCACAACCTTCAACTGATCACTGATGTCCTTGATCTATAACAAAAACTCAAAAATGGAGTGGAAAAAAATAAATTCTTCAAATATAATATCCTACCAAATTCAGAAGCTAAATATTTAGAAGTAAGAATAGTCCACAGGGTGGATGCATTGGTCACATTTCTAACCTTTGAGATTAGATTATTTATTACTAATATTTTTAACAATATAAGAGCCTCTTGACAACATTTATCATAGTAATTAGTATTATTGGAAAGATTTTTCTCTTTACAAAGCCCTATTTGATCAAGAATTGGATATTCACATTTCATCAAAACCTTGTGACTCTATAAATTGAAATTATTGCCTATCATTTTTGTGAATATGGCAACAAGTGGTGTTAAAAACTAACCATTTTAACTTAGTTTTTCCAAAAAATTAATGCACCAAAAGAACTATATTGACCTTACAAAAAATTCATTCTAACCATGGACTCAAATCATAATATAGACTATGCTTCCAAATTTTAACTAAATATTCATCACTATTTAGGAAATTTTAAATTTTTGATCTTCAAAAACACTAAAAAATAGATTAAAATAATTAAATTAGGAGATATAAAAATCCAATTTCAAAAATTCCTTCTCCATCAACATTCAGATAAAAATCCCTAAAAATGGTGAAATTTTAAACTAAATTAGCTTTACAGTTTACTCTCAACATAATTAATTTTGTCCCCCCATAAAAATATTTATTAAAAATTCAATTTTCCTGAACTTTAAAAAGGAATGAATTTTTTCAAATTTTAATTTAAATTAAATGTACATTATTTCTTATTAACTAGATTAAAACATAAGATAAAGACTTTCATGAAATAAATCCACCAATAGAAAAACACATGTGCATTTACAAAGAAATGACCTATCTTCAAAACTTTTGAGGCTGATTATAGATGAAATTATTAGCCAAATTCAATGCCATTAGATCCAAGAAACTTATCTTTAATAAAATAAAATTTAATAAATAATAAATAGGATAAATAATCAAAAAATAAATTTGTGGCTTCTCCTATGGTGCCTTTTATTATCGTACAACATGTGGGGGTAAGGAAAAAATAAAAACATGCTTTAGAGCCTCTTTTTTTACTTCTTCTCCCTTTGTCTTGGTATTGATAGAAATTATCCTTATTTTATCTACTTTTTGAGCTTTCCTTTTAGTCATAAAAATAATAAAATCAATTTTATTCCTGTCACATCTCTCCATCAATTGCTTCACACTCTTTTTTGACAAGTCCATCCTCTCTCACTCCACGAGCTCCCTCCCAATTTTACTACACCATAATGTCTAAGACCATATTATATTTATAAAAATAAATAAATAAATAGATTAACTAGTTTATTGAATAATACTTTAGGATAATATTAAATAGGCACAAAAGAACCACCCAAGAATATAGGACATGGGTGAAACAACAATCATCAGGTAGCATAAAATAACTAGGCCTATTAAACCAATTAAACTATTTACCCAATTGGTTAAAACCAATATAACTAAATACATATTTAATATACCTTAGTCATAAAAATAAGGTATTAAAATAATATTCTAACATATAGATCTTTTACAAGATGTTTCTACTTCATATTCTATACTTTTTTATAAAACAATAAAGAAATTTTGCATACTGAAGACTCTTGACATAATTTCAAGTTCTAAATACATTTAAAAATATCAAAAATACAAAATAGTGTGAGTCATACACATATCTATCAATTAAAGTATGTGATTTTGTATCCATATTTACTACAAACACTTTTCTAGTCTTAAATGGTCAGCTCATCCCTTGATAGAGTCATAAGAAGTGTGTCTTATCCTAAAGCTAATTATATGAGGAATTGGACTAGAACATAAGTTGAGGTAAGCACTCAAGGTGTTATTTACTTATTTTCACCACTTTCACACTACTTATCCACCCTTTTAGTATTTACAATAAATACCATACTAATATATGGCCCTAATATGTTTTAAATACATTAACATAACTAGATGGCCACCCTTTATATATTTTTAACCAACCTAGCCCCACTCTTAATGTTCAAGGACTTAATACTATAAAATGATTAAAATTTGTAAAATTGTAGTGTGTGTTATACCTTCAATAAAGGTGGTGGCATAGATTATGTTGGATAAACTAGAGAAGGTTACATAGATGGTTATTGTGGATCTGAAGAAGATGAATTGTTACAAACTATGTTGGTGGAGGCTATAACTAGGGTTAAGGCAAAATATTTGAAAATAAAAAAACCTTCCTCTATCAAATTTAATAATATAAATGATTTATAAGAAAACATTGAGTCTCTTGGATGATATGTGTGATAGATCTATCTAAATGAGACATGTCCTTTCTAAACAATGTCTAATTTATGATTGCTTTTCTAGCCATGTTTATTATAGTACACAATAACACTTGAATCTCAACAAAAAATTGGATGTCCTCATCCTCCATCACTAGGATCATATCCTAAACATTAGATACTTTCACTTAAATATCTTTAAATAACTCCTTCATCTTATTTTTATGTCTCCTTATTTGAATTCTAATAAATATATTACACATCATTTAATTTTGCCAATTTTACATGTTCAACATAACACCAAATTTATATTCAAGTGATTTATTGAGTGGAAGATAGTTTTTGGGTCTTAGGAATACCCACCATCTTGGGAACCTTCTTTACCTTTTTGGATACACTCTCTTGTTTAACCTTTCCAAACTATTGCCTTGGCTTTGAGTTTGGCATATCTATTAACTTTGGAATCTACATGTGTTTTGGTTATTGAATCTATTTATGTTTTGGATCTGGCGTCTAACTCAACTAGTCTTAACCTCATATTCCTAGTCCTACTTATTCACTTTTTCCACCTGAGTGTGTATCACTTCTTTTTCTTTCTATTCTTATTATGCATTTGTTGTAGCCTCAACTCAACTTTCTTCTTCTATGGTACATGTGTTTCTTGATTTTATTTTTTTTGTTGTTTACTCATAGATTCTTATTTTTTATTTGAATTTTCTTCTTTGGCTATTTTATTTCTACCTCAGCTTCCTCTACTTTTTTATTACATTCTTCCTCTTATGATTGCTTATTTTATTATCCCTCATCATCAACAACCTTGTGTTTATTCCCTTCCTTCTTATATTTTTATTTTTGATCCTTCTTTTCAACTACCTATTATTAATTTGCATATGATTTCTACATGATGTCATCTTGTTTTTGTGATGTGATATATTCTTATTCGCTGGGATGCTCTAGTTGTGATGGATTTTGTACTTCCAAATTCTACATAGGAGTTGGAAAATTATGTGATGACTATGAATCATATGATTATGTTACTTAAATCATAATACTTATTTTTAATTATACATTATTTCTAGAAGAGGGTAGAGGACTGATATTTTTATTCATTCTCTTTTAAGCCTAGACTTTCTCTTGAGACTCTTATTCAAGTCCTTAGGCTCACTATGTTTTAATCTCCACCAATTTATCTATAAAAGGAACCATCCATTCCAAGATTGTTGGGGTTACTATAGACACAAAATATGTATTTTTATTGTGTGATATGGATAGTGGTGATCTTTATTTAAATGAAAAGTCTTTTCCCTATGTAGTGGAAGATCTTATAGCTGTATCTATGTGTAAAATCTCATCTTTAGATTTTTTCATTACTTATTGCCCAATAATGTTTACTATCATATAAGAAAGAAGTTGAGTGATATGAACCCACACGTATTGTCATAGCTTATAATATGCTTGGTAGGTATGTACTACCTTATCAAAGTTTTTTTTCCTCTTCTTGTTCATAGAATTTTTTGCCTATGTATGTGATCAATGACTAAATTTTTTTTATGTTTATCTATGCCCAACTCAACAAGATCACATTATTCAATAATTTTTGGTACATGACTATTTTATATCCACATTTTTCATGGAATTTACTATTATTTAGTGGTAGAGGTGAAGCTTTCCATGTTGATGCCTTTCATTTGTGGTTATCATCCTATGATGGAGTTGCTCATATACATGATGGTGAATATGATTGACATTGGGATTGTATAAGCAAAGGTTGTTATGATCTCAAAGGCATATACAATAAATTTTTCACTAATATAACATCTAGGGATTTATGTCACATAAATTTTACTAGAATCCAATATGGCAATGAATAAGGTTAGTAGAGAGAGTATTACTTTGGGTAATTTATGGACTCTGATGTGAATCATGTCTTATAGCTTCATAATAGATTCATCTTTCCCTAGGTACTTTAGAATGTTCTTGGGTAATTCAGGGTGTGATATTATAATGTATTTTATCTCAACAAAACATTGGTTAAACTTATAAAACATAATGTATTACTACCTCATCTTTATATAGGCAACGTTGGCAAATGTACTAATAGGACAAAAGTCTTCATCTAGGTTGAATATACCCTCAGGTGACTTCCACTATGTAAAAAAAGTAGTAGAACCAAAAACATAGGATTAAAAAACCTATTACATTCCAATGAGGACTTTATCAATGTTTTTTTTGATATCAAAAGATAAAAAAAATTGGTCAATTGAAGTTTTCATGCACCTTTATCATTCGGTAGGCAATTTCAATGACCCCTTTTGTTACTTGTCATGTGATCTTGGTGGTTTACCATAACTTCTTGTGGATTTAATTATAGATAATGTGAAATAAAATTTCATCCAATATTTCAATATGGATACCCATTGATGCCATATTATATGTCTCATTTTTTATCTAAATGAATTTGGTGATTGATGGTTTTATAGGGTAGAAGAGATTTGATTCGAGATAAGATTCTATTGCTGATGCTATAGTTATAAGGGTGATGAAAATGGTGTCATCTTAGGAGATATGGATCATACCCTCACTATATATACTAAGTAATATGAATATCACCTTGTCCAACTACCCAAAATTAGGAATCTTGATGAGTATCTATACACTAGAGCCTCACAAAGGGTGTTTGATTGTTAGGGATCTTGTTTATACTTTTCTAGATTAATGTTGGATAAACATATTGATATTTAAATAATAAATCAAATAAAATGGGTTTGGATCAAGGAATATAGTTTTTAAAGTGCCAAACCAATTCCCATTTATTCCTTATGCACATCATGAGATGGTTTAAATTTTTTGCATGATCCATGATTCGTAGTGTAGATGAGTTTGAAAACTTCCCTTGGTTAGAGTGGTATTATTGAGGAATATATGAAAAACTAACTAAATCAAACTTAGATACTAGATATATATTATTATAAAATGTGTGTAATGTTTTTGTGTTATTAATACCCCTTATTATATAATTGTTTTGCTCAAATACTTCAGGCAAAAAGGATTTAAAGGTGTTGAGATGATTGTGCACAATTTTAGCTTGAAAATTAATGTCCATAAGGTGAAGGAAATGTGATGGTTTCTATTCTATATTTAGAAACATCGAGTATTTTTTAAAGTAATATGTGATGTGATGTGTAATTTTCTCATTGATCCACTTTCTTTTGTTGCACATCCTTTCATTCTAACATTTGATCTGCTTTGGGAAAGATGTAATATTTGGGGTTTATCATCATTAATAGTTTCATTTAACAATTGAATAGTCTTTCTTCATATGTTATTTTTCAAAAACTCATTCATAAACTTAATTTATGATCCCCATGTAACTATTATAGGTTTTATTTCATTCATCTCATAAATCGTACCCTATGAGTTTGACCTTTTAGCTCTAGTTACATTGTCCTATGATATATAAATTTCACTATAAAAACAAATGAAAACCTCAAAACAAAAGGGAAAATAATACATTAGTAAAAAATAATAAACTACATGATTTTACTCATCACCCTATCTAAATTTTATATTAGAATTGATAGATATTATTGATGGTAAGGCTTAAGATAACAACCATTTACATGTCTCAATAGAATAGTTCTTTGAAGATATTTTAAGACAATTTTTAGTTATTTCAAGACAACATGAATGATGTAAGGTCCCTTATACCTAATTAAAAACATGCCAAAAAATGATTTATATCTTCTATCATATGTTAAGACCACTTATCATGGAGATAATTACTTAGATCAAAGGTTGTGACCATGCCATGCTTTTTGACATAACTTGTTCACTTCTTGCATCCATTTTATCCTTTATTTTCTCCAATTCTTTTTAAATACATCAACCATAATATTGGTACCCTAGTCTCATAATAATTATAATACATATAATAGGAATTATTTACTCCATAGTCATTACTACTTGAAGTCCATACATGATTTAGAATGGCATGAAACATATCACACACTTGTAATTTGTCCTATATGCCAATAAGATCATAGGAATATGATCCTCCAAATATTCTCTTTGGACATTACATATCTTGGTTGTAATTTTTCCAAGAACATTATTTTATGCCTCTACTTGTCCATTTTATTATTGATGATAATTTCTTATTTTGTGGTGTAATATCATAAACTCTATCATTAGAGTCTTTATGGGTTAGTTAAGAAATGCATACCTCTATCACTGACTAGTTTTATCATAAAATTAAACATGGTTATAATATTTTTAGTATTAATATGACCCTAATACTAAAAATTAGTGTTTTTTAAACTTACACCCATGTGTTGAAGTAGTTTATCATAATGACAATGTATCTTTCATATTGTGATTACTTGGTGGATTTATTGGTCTTAAAAAGTTGATTCCCCATTGTTCAAATGGTTGATCCACTAACATAGGACTCAAATATTTAATTAGGATTTCCCATACTTTTCAATATATCATAATGTTTTATGACTTGATTTTCATCATGAAATAGATTAGGCCACCATAGACCACTTTGAAGTATCTTTTATTTATTTGATTCTTTTGATAAATGTACACTTGAAATTCCTTGATTTTCCTCCTTAATAATTTGAGTCATTAATTATTGAAAGTCACTCATAGTAGTACATCATACTTACCTATTTTTTATAAAAACATATAAATTATGTTGAACATGATGTCTCTAGTAATCAACTACTTTTTTTTCTTTCTACATAGTGCATGAGAAAAATCCTCTGTTATAAAAATTATGTGATGACTTATATGTTCTTAGGAATCATGGAGATGTGAAACAAATGTGCATCATGGGATTCATATTTTAGCTCATTTGGTTCTTAACCATTACATATTTGGCTCAAATGATTTGTCCCCACATTTATATTCTTGGCTTGATATTGATCCTATACTAAAATTATTAAAATAACATCAACTAATGAGATATCCTTCACCCTAAAATAGGTGTATTAATAAATTATCCTAGATCCTAAAGATAAGTGAAAATTCAAACAATATTTCCATAACATAATGTCTAAAATTTTAGAGTGCAAACACCATGGCCAAATCTTCCCATTCTTTAGTCATATAGTTTTTATCTATGGATGATAGTTTATAAATTGTAAAGTGAATTGGATGATCTAATATTCTATCCTGTATTTTGAGAAATTAAAAATCTTCCCATATTTCCTAAATCATCTATATGAACACAAAAAAAATCTCTAGTAAAAAAATACCAAAATAGGTGTTGTGACAAATCTTTGATTTATATCCATGAATGTTGTTTAACACTCATTTATCGACTTGAAACTTGTATCTTTGTGGATAAACCTCTCCTTTTGGTAGATATACTTTTTGGTTTCCTAGGTTACACCTTAACTAAGAAAGGGTAGTGTTAATGCCCTCTTACTCAAACATAGTCTAAAATGGGATAGACCCTAGGATATGGTTCACCTAAACTTAGGTTAGACCTTTAGAGAACACTAACTTCATTCATTCTATAGGATCTTACTGACTCTTTGAACTTTCATTCACCTTTAATATTTCTTTATACAAATGAATGCAATCCATAGATCTTCTACTAGATCAATGTGGTTGAGACACTTGGTAGCTTCTCATTAGCTCCCATGATCCACTAACCTTTTTACTCAATGATCACCATTAGATCTATTTTATATGATTGCACACACACTATGGATTATCTTGGGCCCACTATCTCTATTTCTCATTGTGCACCATTAGATATCTGCATAGGCACCCAATATGTTGATACTTTTTAACTCCATATTCATGTTAAACATTTGACTTGATGCTCATAGTTGATCTTTGATGTATGATCAAATGTACACCATAGATCTACTTGGACCCACTAACATCACAAATTACCCACTTTCCATTACATCTTCATTTTATCCCTTGATATTTAGACACATATCACTTACATGTTCACCTTGGAGACATTTAAATAAAAATGTCTATTTCACAAAGCTTAAAATTGATGTCCTCATGCACGTCTTACTCTACAAGTCTAACTTTCAATCTTTATATCTTGAGATAGACAAATCATCAAGACATGAATTTTTTAGAGCATGATCTTGGTATGAATAACTTCATGTCCATGTAATATTTTAGCCTTGAGAGGCTTCCTAAGAATACTTATAAAATTCATAATTGAGTTGACTAGTCTATTTCTACATGATGTGTGATGATGGTTTGAAATTTTTTATGCTTGTACAAGAACTTTCAAGGCTCAAAATGAGCTTATAAGCCTTTTTAAACTTACATTATGAACCTTATATTTTATAAATAACTATGAGAACATGATGAATACTTTCTTTAATAATCCTAGGCTTGTTTCCAAGTCATTTCTTCTCAAAGATTAAAAAATTATACTTTAATCTTGTTTAAAGTGTTTCAAAAGATTTGCAAGTTTTATGTGATATTTGTACCACTCATTCCATCTAAAATTCTATTAATATCATCCATCTAGATATAAGCTTTGTATATAGGCCAATATTAGCCAACATCTTTGGTGACTCACAAAGAAGCATGCTTGCTATGCTTGAGGACCCAGACTAGTTACCTTGTTTGATCCATTGGTCATGGAGTCACAGGGCTTTTCTCCTAGTTAACATGAAATGATACAAGGATACCCCTCTAGATAACTTCCTCTTGAAACAAAAAGGATAAAAAGGAAAAAAAAACAATAAAAAAGTTCCCAAGGAACTTATTTAAGGGAACACAAAATAGAAAATAAATGTGCATAAGGAACTTAGAAGAAAGAATAAAATCTAAATACCCTAAACTAACCAATCAAATTAGAACCTATACAAAATTATTGACTAGTTATACAAAATAGATGCCCTTTCTTACTAATAAAATATGCTTTACATGATTGATGGAAGTCAACCAAAGATGGAGAAGGAGTGGATATTTAACATATTGGTGATATACTTATCCAATAATAAGAATAATTTGATTGGTTGGACATACATACATCTTGAAGTGGATAGGAAAGTTGATATGGATATTTCTGATGCTCAACTTTATGATCTAAACTAAGCACAAGATGTAATATCTTCTCCTTGTCATCTTCCATGTGATCTAGGTACCTAATAGGATATCTTCTTGTCAATACAAACTTTTTGAATTCATATTTTACTTCACTCTTACACTTTTTTTCTCCATTGTTATTATCCTTAGGCATAATTATATCATAGTCTCCTTGAAGAGTAACATATCATCCTCTCAAGATCTTAAATAAGTCCTTCAACTCCCTTTCACTTATTGGTGTATGAAAGTAGATCTTGAGTTGATTAGGATCTTCTCCTTAAAACACATGATCATATTTAAAGCTTTGTTCACCCTCAAAGTCATCCTCCATCACACAAAGTGGTATCTCATCAAATGACATCACTTGAGCACTTGAGATGTCTTCTTCATCAAATTCACTCAAGATTTCATCTTATTTTTCAACTACAAATGAAGGTTGATTTGGCCAAATAACATCCAAAAAGACACATCTATTTTTCTCAAGGTCTTTTTTACCTTCCTCCAACACTAATACATCAGGGATATATTCATTTATCACCTCCTCCTAATGTGAAGCAACCTCTGGTTCTTGATTTTGATCCTCTTCTTCATCTATATAGAATGAACCTTTAGTAATCCATTTAAGGTTTAATTTATTTTTGACTTGAGGATTATCCTCATTAGGATCTATTTAATTAGTTTCAAATCCATGCCAAGAAGAATGGTATAAACCTAATTATTCCCCTTGTGAATAAATTGGGATGCCTATCATGGTATCCTCCTCATAGACACTTGCATTATCCTATTTAGGTTCACATATGACTACAACCTCCTTCTCTATCCTTTGTATAATAGGTTATTTATCCAAGAGGGAAATTGCGGGATGATGAATAATTTCACCTTGATTTCAACTTATGAGAGAGGATCCTTACATCTAGGGACTTTGAATGGTCTCTTTTGTGGCTCTTAAACTAGTGCTTGGGTTGCTTTAACTAGCACTTCTTCCTTCTAGAAACCTTTCTGAATTGACATCTATGATGGGAATGTATAAGAAATAGTTTCCAATTATTTATTTTTAATCTCTTCCTCTCTCCTCATCTTCATCTCTAAATATTTGATTTGCATATCTATATTCTCTTATACTAGCTTCTCTTGAAGGTGGTTAGGGACATCATGAAAATAAGGAACACAAGAGGGATAGTATGAGTTGCAAGAGGATTCTTAAGGAAGATAAATTGAATATTGGGTCTTAGTAATAGGTTGTTACATAATATTCCTCTTATTTATTTGAAGGCTCTCTTGGATTGAATTCCAAGAAGGGAAGGTCTAAGGAACACATGAAGAACTTGGAACACTCGAAGGATCACTTGGAGTGGTCTTTTAGGGAAGAATGGGTTGCATATATAAGGTTTTGTTGTGTATATGGAGATATATGTGGTTGATGGAGTTTAACTATTTTTTATTCAAGGCTTCTTAGTTTATCCTCAATGCTTTGAATGTAACCACTTACATCCATCATCTCACTCGAGAGGTTTTTCCAATTTTCTACCTGGACTGGTGCTCATTCTTCCTTCGTTAGTTGTAATGAATTATTCATGTCATGAATTATAATATTAGGGATATCTTTACCATGCCCCCTTTGTGTATTAAGGTCTATCATGTACCTTTAATAGCCTAAGAGTATTTGCTTCAAAGCTTAAAATGGATCAATTTAGTGAATAACTAGGGACATCTTGAGCTTGAGAAGGATGATGCATTAAATATTTAAAACCACTTAGGGTGAATCAATAAACATTTATAATATGATATGAAGGATTTTGAGGTAGTGAATAATCATATTGATCAATATCATGAGGATATATTCCAAATAATGATGACTAGGTACTTGGGTTGATTATAACCAGACTATTTAATTTAGATTTTACATTGATGTTTGAAATATTACCTCTAGATTATAATTATATGAATATAAAACAAAAACTCTTCACCATTTAATAATGCATTAAGTCCCACTAGGTGTGCTAGAAATGTTGGTGTTCTAGGTTGTACCCTAGCTAAGAAACATGAGTGTTTAGGTCCTCTTACTCAAACCTAGTCAAACATGTGACTAAACCTAAGTTTTGAGACAAATAAACTTAGGTCAAACCTCTAGATAAGGTTGGATTCATTTTGGGTCTATCACATATGCTAAACCTAAACTATCTCTTGCTTGGAAAATTGAGAGAGATTAACAACAATTCATAAAAGTATGTAAGAATGAAGTGATGCACCAAATTTTTTATCCTTATACTTTCACAAGACACACTATATGACACTTTCAAGACTAATAAACATCATTTCATTCATCCTTTGATTAGATTCCACATAAGTATTTCACAACAAGGTATTAAATAGATATCAACCTAGCATGGGAGGGTAGTTTTACACTTTCACACTAACCAATAGACTATATATGCACTTATAATGACCTGTGAGAACTACCAAAACATTGTATGAAGGTGAAAAAACTTATACAAAGGTAAGGAAAACATATATTCACTTAACCACATCAATGAATTCTTAAGACACACTTCAATTCATCTTGTAAATAGAGGAATTCAATCTCTATTATATCAAATAGGTGTTATAATAAAAATATTGGTAAAGTCTTACCTAATCAAGATGAGAATAGGTTGTAATATCTCAAAGAGTCCCTAGATACTCTTAAAAATGAGCATACTTACAAATGAGAAATAATGAGTGATATCTAGAAAATGAGAAGAGAGAATAAAGGGAGTACATTAACAAAGAATAGTCAATAAGCTAACACTTTTAATGAATACTCCACCACCTTTTAATCTAATCAAGACTAATCCTTAATCAATAAATTATCCTAAATTTTACCCAAAAGGCTTCCAACTTTCTCATTTGCTAGGAAATATGCATTAAAAGACAGGAGTCTATTTTGTAGATGATGAGTCATGATCTTGCTATTGGAGAAAATATTTAAAGGTTCTATAAAATAATCAAATGCTCCACTATAGTCTCCAATCCCCAAAACTTCTCCTTAAAATTCTATGTGACCCTCCACTAGGCTTTCTTGTGAAGAAAAAATCTTCATATCTTGAAACTAACATGGTGGTCACCATGTCTTCTTTGAGTGGTAGTAAGTACCTACTTTATTAAGGATAAAGCCATGTGAATAGATAAGACATTTTTTAATGATTATATATCTATCCCTAATCCATCTAAGCATAGGTATTTACTATATATTGAAAACCAATATAATTTATTAGTTTTATCATAGCTATAATATTGATGAAAACCTATAGGCTATATCATCCTATCTCAACAACTAGTTTCCCATCTTTGATCTCTATATTAGGCCCTAAAGGACCTATTTTTTCCTTTGAGAATTTATGGTAACCAATGAATAATTGCCCACAAATATCTCCTTAAAAGAGAAAATATCAAATTCATGAAACAATTTTACAACTCTAAAAAATGGGCTCTATAAGTTCTAAATATTTGAACTAGAGGTTGATACTATGCTAAAATGGCAAAATAACTTTATCATTGATAACCCTTGACTATATGATTGTGTCCTTATTTAATGCTGCTTGAATTTTCTCTAATGATTACATATTACTTTGAATCATTTCCTTTATTTTGACCTAGGTCAAATTCATTCTCTATTTGATGTCCCCAGATTTCAACTTTTAACAATGGCCATTAATCTTGATCTAAACTTCTCATATTGTGCCATCTATTAGATCTTCATTCATTTTATAAGATCTTGATGAGTATTTGACCTCTTTCTCATAATCAATCTTTCTCTATATAATTTAATGTAATCCATACATATTTTACTAGATTAACATGGTGAGACACTTGGTAGCTTTTCATTAGATCTCAAGTTCCACTGACCTTTTGACACAATGCTTATCATTAGATCTTCTTTATGTGATTACACATGCACCATCAATAAAATTGGGCCTACTATCTCTATTAATCATTATGCACCATTATATCTCTACACAAGCACCTAGGATCTTTACACTTGTTATCTCCATAGTTATGTTGTCCTTTTGACTTGATGCTCACCATTGATCTTTGATGTATGATCAAATGTGCACCATAGCTTTTATTGGACCCAATAACATCATATATTACCCATTAAATATAATATATTCATCTTATCCTTTAATATTTGGACATTTTTCACTTTCATGTTCACCTTAGAGATATTTGAATTCAAATGGCTATTTCATGAAGCTTAAACTTGATGTCCCCATACACGTCTTACTCTGCAAGTTTAACTTTAAAGCTTTATATCTTGAGATAGATAACTCATCAAGACATGAATTTCTTAGACCATGATATTGGAATGAATAATTTCATGTCCATGTAATCTTTTGGCCCTAAGAGGCCTTTCAAGCATACTTATAAAATGCAAAATCAAGCTGACCAGTCTATTTTTACATGATATGTGATGACGGTCTCGCCTTTTTTATGATAGTAAAAGAACTTCCAAGTCTCAACATGAGATTTTGAGGCCTATGAAACCTAATTTATACACCTTATATTCTAATAAATACCATGATAACCTAATGAATCCTTTATTTAGTAATATTATACTTGTTTCCTAGTTATTGCTTCTCAAAGATCAACAAATTGCAATTTAAGCTTGCTTAAAGTCTTCCAAAAGCTTTGAAAGTTGTATGTGATGTTTTGAAAACTCATTCCATCCAAAATTATATTAATATTATCCATCCAAGTATAATCTTTGTGTTGGCCAAAATTGTCCAAAAATACTCTATAGCCTTTTATGAATTTCTTGTGGTATCATATCTGCCCATGGAATGATTGCACCTATGTAGAGTTTGTTGGAGGTGGTATGCCCCCAATTAATATGATTTTGGCTTGGTCCACCAATTTCCCATCTAGGAATACTATGTATCCCATTAGGAAACCAAGAGGAGTGAATAAAAATCACTTATTAAGGTTTAGCTTAATATGTAGAGTTTGACATCATTCCAACATAAGTCATAGTTTGGAAAAGTGCTCCTTGATAAAAGAAAAAACAACCCAATCACCTAAGTAATATTTGAGAAAGTAATGGATTAATTATTTAAAATTCATGAAAACCACATTAGATAACATAGTTAGATAATTATTCAAACCAAATGACATTACCTTATATTCAAAATACTCCCACTCTATTGTAAATGTTGTTGTATTGATCCATTGAGCCCATCTATGAAATAATACACTTCATGTCTTGAAATTTAATCCAATACATCATATATGAATGGAATGGGAAATTAATAATTTATAAAATCATCATTTAGCACACATTAGTCCCCACACACTCTAATTTATATATAATTCTTAGGTAGTACTACCATTGGATTGTCCCAATCTACCTTTTTTACTAGATATATAATGTCTATGTCTTGCATGTAATATAGTTCAGACTCTACTTTCAACTTCATATTGGGGTTTATCTTATATGATCATTTTTCATAGGATGTGCACACTATTATAGTTCTATGTGCATTTCACCTAAATGATATTCTACACCTTTTACTTATGTCAATTTTGTTGGGAAAAGATATTAATAATTTCATACTAATTATAATGTTTTCAAGTCTCATTTTGCATCTAGTAGTTACATAAAGTTGAAAATTTTGGTTCTAGTTTTGTCCCAATATTTCCTATCAATTTATTTTAATCGATCCTTATATATTTTACTAGAACCACTTGAAATAGAATCTTGCATTGTTATATGTCATTATTGCTCCTTAATATTAAGATTTCATAGCTATCATTCTTTATTTTGGTATGCAATGTTGGCATTTGTCTCTTCCACTTCTCTCTAGTTCAAAGAATATGTTAAAATTAAGTATTCATCACTATTAGTGGAATACATCAAATATTCATCATATGTGATCTTATTTCATTGTTTGATAAAAAAACTACTCTTTATTTGATGTCTTTGTATTTTTAGATAGCTATATTCAAATCTTGATTTTCTTCCTTCTACAAATATGATTTGGTCATGGTAATTAAGTCTTCTACTCATCCATAGCATAAATAAATTTTCAACTTTTACAAAGCATTATACACCAAGGAATTCTCATCCTATAAAATAAATGTTTGAATGAAATCTTATTAGACATAAGGATAATGTTTTATCTCTTGTATTTTAACCTAGTGCATTTACTAGGCCATTATAAGTGTTGCTAGAGTACATCTAAAACATACACCCAGTATTTGTGTTTTACACCATACACATTACACACATTCACATACTTATGAATGTGTGTTTTTAGGAATTTTACTTCCTATAAGAGTGACATCATTCCCTAACAATAAGTGGCATTTAGAATTGATCATGTAACATTTTGTATATCTCATTCCATGGTAACTAGTTTGTTCTATGAACTACCCATGAAGTCACAAAAACTCCTTTATGTGCATAATTTAGTAGACTCACCCTCTATTCTATATTTGACACATAACATCCAATACGTAGAATAAATTAGTTTAATTCACATATTTCAAAGTATTGAGGCACTTGGAATTATATATAAAAACCCATGTGCATTGGATGTACCTCATGATGTCACCTTGATAAATTCAACATGTATATATTTGACTCACCACTAATAGAGGATGTAGTCTCCAATGCTAAAATAACTTACCTTTTTGGCTTTGTGTGGACCATATTTTTCACACCTAATTTATACACAAATTACACTTCTAACCTAGTTGGTGACCATACAAAAGGTGACCTACATTCATCCATTTTAAACTATAAAACTAATGCATTTGTGATCACAAATTCTTAGGTAGATTGTTTAATTATTTGTAACTACCATTGACGCTGCATTTTTGGTTAGACAATTTTATATTCTATAACTCATAGGGTATTAGTATTATATTTTATACTCACCTTGAACTATATATTATCCCCTTATGTAGAAGTGAATAATTCTCCTTGGGTATTATTTATGGCTTGTGGTATGATTTATTTAGGGGTATAATGATGATTTTATACCTTTGGTGTGATTTCATCTAATTATGCACTATATTAATGTTAATCCAACCATCATAAGCCCACTTATTACTAATTAATGTGGGGTAGTGTGTTTCATCAATCTTAATATCAATCACTTTAAAATATCCTCATATACTTAGTTTATCCACTTTAGTTTTCACATATTCTAGTCAACCACTACTAGATACCATACCATAGTCTATGATGCTAAGTATGACTAGAATGTTGTTGAGTGTTGGTCATCTAATAGCTTCCTAGGTAGACTCAAGAATCATATTAATTGTGTTTAAAAAATCAAATACAATATTATTTACTTCATATATTTCCCACTCAATATCCATGAGAGAATAAACATCCCTTCTTAGTTTTTATGTGTCAAACTACCTTGTAAATATGTTGTTCACCTCATTGTGAGAACTTTAGCAAAGTTATGAAAAATATTTTTAATATTATATGATATATATTCATTTCATAGTGTTCTTATAATTCTTAAAATAATAGTTAAAGTAGTAAGTACTCCTTCTTGACTCATTATGTAGATAATTTTCCCATAGATTTGTGCATCCATGACTATTGTATCACCCTCTAACATAACATGTTATTTTGTATTCTGAATAAATTGAGATACTTGACACATCAATCAGTTTTCCATCATAGGGTCAGGATATTTATCCTATTTGACCTTCCTAATTCTTTGATCCATTGGAATTTCTAATGTTAAGGATATGGAACATAGAGCAATATTAATGAAATAAAGATAGAAATAAAATGTAGAAAATACAACACAAGAGAAACATAGATTTAACATGGTTCACCTAAAATGGGCTATGTCCACATAGAAAAAACCATTTATCTTATTCAATAATATAAATGAAAGGATAAACCTGAAATACATCCACTATAATCTCTTCTTCAATCACATATAGTGTGCCACTATGATTACAATTCCCTCATATCAAAGGAGGGTAACATATCAGGGGAAATGCACCAAAATAATTTATACACTGAGATATGTGAGATAATAGTGAATGTTCCACATTTAATATGAAATTAAAATATTTTATAATGCATTTTTCACAAAATTTTGCTTCAGGGGCACTGCTCATGAACCCCGACTAGGCGGGCTCCAAAGTAGGTCATCACCCCATTGAACCTCCATGGTGACCTTAGTGGGGAGTGGGGGACATCCACCCTCCCCCCCCCCCCCCACACACACACCCTATTATGAAATGGAAATTATAATAATATCAAGATCCATCATCCAACATCTAATGGAGGTGATCCTTTCTCTATGCGATGTTGCATTGTAATTGATTACATGAATGAATTCTCCTTGGTGTGAAAATTTAATATGTTTAAATTTTCCCTAGTTTTTTAATTTCCTATATTGATAAAAAACTAGATAATATTTAGTATGTATTTTTCTTTCAAATCTATTATAGACATGGTACATCTACTTTTAAGGATTATTTAGGCAGTTTCATATAGGGTGATTATACTCACCATATAAAAGTCATTGAATTATCTAAAAATATTTTTTATTATCATTATTTTTATTATCATTATTATAACCTCCCTACTATAAAATATGGTATCCCCCACTATATCTTCATATATTTTTTCATAAATCCCAACCTTGTGATTATTTCCCATCAAATCCCCCTTGTTGTTATTGAGCATCATATCCACCATACTATTATTGAGGAGATAATGGAGTTAAATTTTATTATTGTAACTAAGGAATCATAGTGTTCCATAAAGTCTTATGCTAATATTATTTAGATTATGGTTTCTATCTATCCATACCCTAGGGTTCATACTTTGGCAATGAAGGCATCCACCCAAGAACACCTTGTATCGCAGTAGACATTTCTACCTCTGGGTCTAAAATTCTATACTTAAAAGTAGTTGTTTGATTGAATATTAATATAAAGACATTATTAGTGATGTATTATTGTATTTACTATATATATATATAAACTCTTCTCATCATGGTTTGTTTAATTATAAAAAAAATAGTACATGCTCTATGGTTTTTGGATGTACTACTTTAGTAGGTGGCATTTTCATGCCACATGTCTTACTACTCTGCATATGTTGTAGAACTCTGCATTGATTTTAGGATAATATTTAATATAATTCCCTTATTTACCACACTTCATACACCACAGGCCAATACTGGGGTTGTTAATGATGGTCATCCATATTTATGAGAAAAGCATCTATTTTTGTGTCAATTTTAGAGCCAATATAGGGAACACATTCCATAATCCTTATTTTTATCTACCCAAAGTGCAAATAATCATGAATCAACCTTAGTTAGGAACTATTAAAATATAATGGAAAACCTAATACTTAATCATAGTCCCTCCACAAACTAGTCATCCTTATCTTTATCTTCCAAAATGAAGTTGGATTTGTTTATTACATTTAGTAATATGCAATTGTATTTCCAATATTGATTCTCTACTTAATGGTTGAATCTCTTTAAGATTATGAATGGTCTAGCTATATAAATTCATCTTGAATTCTATAATTAGTTTTTAATTAACCTATTGAAGGATTATGGAGTTAACACCCATTTATAAATTAGTTATAGAGCTCAGCCTATTAAGGCTTTGATGAGCTCACACTTTTTAACATCCTCAATATTCACTCCCTTAACCTACCATTACATGTCACAAGTTAAAAAATACCACTTAGGATAAAAATACCCATCATATAGTGTCAAATAAATAAACATTCATATGTTCAAATACATTTTTGGCTCACCTATAACTACTCATATTGGATTCTGTGCACTATCTTTTTTTATTAATGGTAACGTGGGTTTTAAAAAGGGACCCTACCCTTTAAATTAAACACATAGGAATTGTATAGATACTATAACCATGTAAATTCATACCAAATAAAATAAAATAAAACCACACATTAAAAAAATGACACAAAGATAACTAAAAAAACCAAAAAATAGTAGTATGAAACTAACACCCTAAGAACCTACACTTTAACCTAATTATACACTTTAACCTAATTATTAGTTAGATTATTTAATGTAATTTCCATTTGATAAATAATTTGAGGCTAATGTTTATCCATATAAATAGATTTCATATTATTTTCCTAATTATCATTTCCAAGATCATCATTCTATAATTTACCTAAAGTGTTTAAGCCATCCATATTTTGCACATAGTTTTGTTAGCAACATGACTAAAATCAACAACTAATATATTTTATTGGTGTATTAAAATTTGTGGTGAAATAAACCCTAGCCTCGTATAACTTATTCTTGTCTATTATTTCCCTATATTTTGTTTTATGTTTACCAAATTTATCTATAAACAACTCAAACTAATTTCTTCTTGTCCCAACCTATACACTTTGTGTTCTCTAATCTAAAGATCAAATGGGGTTGGGGGATGTATACTTATACAATGAATGATTTATGCCTTCAAATTATTTATCTATCATCACTAACATATGATTTTTCATAAGTTCCTTGAAATAATATTTTTTTCCTAGTCCAAACAATATCTTTCTTTGTAACTGTAATTTACCACTATACTCTAAATGCTCTACTTCTAATATAGTTTCCTTTATCCCCTCTATATATTTCGTATCCTCTCTATCCCAATATTTATCATCTTATTTCTTATGTCCTTCCATTCCTTAAACTACATAATCTCCAAATTCTCTAATTTTCATAATTTGTGTAGCCTCTCTTTGGGATATACTCTCCGTAACATCTTCTATTTTATTCCTCCTCTTATTCATAGTTATATTTAAGCTATCTTATTTATTACACCTTATTTATTTTCATAATTCCATTTCTAATCCTATAGTTTTATTCTCACTTTGATTCTTTGTGTCATCCATAATATAGTTTTAGGTTCAAGTTCCTCTCCTAAACTATTCATCCTTCACTCCATTGCATGTACCCTTATAATGCCTAAAGTCACTAGTCCATATTGGTAGGGGTAGGAAAAATGGCCTTTTATATATCTAAAATATCAATAAGAGTACGCATTAATTAATGAAACATTCCTTTAATGCATCTACAAATAGGTTCTCTATAATTTCAATATCCAAATATCCTTATATAACAATTTTTGTAATATATTCATTGATGATAGTTTTTATGCAATGATCTATCACAAAGTCTAGTCGATGTTTAATATTCATAATTATTATATTTTTTATTGTGTCCAATTTAAAAATTATATCCTCATTGGCCAAATATAATAGTATTCCAATCTTGATATCCATGTAACTAATAGTCTAGGAAAGTTTTATTAGAAAATCTCATATATTTCACCATTTCTTGTGAATAAGTCCCTATTATTTTTGCTTCCTCATTTGAAAAATTATGAAATCATTTTTTGATAAATCTCTATATCCTATTAGACAAAAAAACATGTTTTAAGAGTCCATTCTCACTACACCATTGTTAGTAGACATTCTTGTAAAATTCATCAAAATATGCTAATATAGGGATGGTTATGCAAAGTATCAATAAAACTATAAAACTAAAAAGTGAATGCAAACTTAAAGAAGTTAATATATATAATAATTATTTTTCCCATGAAAAACAACACAATATTAACAATTATATAACCTAAAAAAATACTATACATGATTTAAACAAATTTAGACAAATAGAGCATAGATTTCACATAGAACAATGATAAAGGACATTTAGTGGAAACCATTATAGAACTTCATATTAATCTCTATCACATCAAAATTATTTTATAATACAACTGGGTGATATATATATATATATATATATATATATATATATATATCTTTTAAAATATGTTTCAAATTCTTATTAAATCCATTTTCTACAAACCAAAAAAATAATATTCACATTATAAAGACTCTTGACATGATTTTAAGTGTTGAATACATACAAAAAGAGATACAAAAGACAAAATAGTATGAGTTACACATAATTCTATCAATTATAGTCTATGATTTTTATCCATGTTTACTAACAAAATAAATAGCTATTTTATTAGTTCTTTGGCATCTATGTTATTGGTTCTATTTGGGTAGATTTTATATCATTTCTTTTTATGTACACATATATGTTTCACACATATTTTGAGTGTGATATAAACATAATATGGAACATGATATATACATATATGGATGCTCGTATTTCCCTCTACTAAGTATTCAATACCTTGGGGGCATTACTTCTTTGATCATGATACACCCAAATTACATTATTATATGATCATTTCCATTATCAATTTTGAGCCTGTGTATTTACACATGCCATTATCCATGCTTAAATATTTCACAGCGTAATTGATATGTTATATATTTAATGTTTATTACTAACATATACATCTAGGGGTTATTATAATATGATTATGATATTTCTTATGATTATATTATTTCTTCTTTTAACTTACTTGAATTTGTTATTTTATTTCTATTATCTCAAATTATATTACTTATTCGATTAGTTCAATAAATTCCATTACTTGTGGCCCCCATGCCTTTGTTTGCCTATTTTGACATTTTAATATGTCTTAACATATTTTATGTGTAGATTTAAATATGCCATTAAATGCTTTGTTTGATTTTGACTAATTCATGTCCTTTTGATTTTGAGACATTTGAACATGCCCCATGTATGATATCTCATCGGGCCATTTCCTTTTTTCTTGATTTTGAGTTATCTTATGTGTGTTTGATTAATTATTTAGCTTGTACTATTACTGTCTAGACATTTACCTAGTTTAAATCATACATATTATGAATTGATGTGATCACATACTATGTACCACATTGTTAGATATATGTAGACATGTTATTCATATATGTTTTATGATCCATACATAGATTATACAATTATCTTATCCTTTTGAGGTAAGGTAAATACTATTTGAAGCACAATTAATGAGATGGGGAGTGAATAAGTCTTCAAAAAATTTCACTCAATTGCGTCCACTCATCTATGAACTATGAAAACAACACAATGATCTATCAATACACTAAGAACCAATCACATGATCATGAAACAATATAACACATCACATATGTTGTAAAACTTCATGGGGAATAAAACCCACTAAAAAAAATCTTGGAAAAATTATCCTATAATAAAATTTATCAAATTTAGTTTATCAACAACCCAATATGGAGTACCAACCCTAGATTTATCAAGCACCCACTTGAATTTAGCAAGTACTCACTTGCTAGGAGGATAGAAACCCCTATGACTAATCACCAACTCAGTAAAAGGAAAATTGTGCAAGAAAAAAAATATAAGGTATATCTAAATCCCTCTTGACCAATAATCAACTCAAAAAATACTAATTATTCAAGCTCCAACTTGCAAGGAAGCTTCAACTCCTTCAAGAACCAACTCAATAAACACACTTATTTCCACTCATCTCTTTATATATTATATATTATATTTATACACTATCATATATTATGAACACATATCTAACTAAAATATGATATCCTCTAAATAGACAATGATCACATCATCTCTATTCCACTTGATCTCTCTCAAAATTGCCTCTAGGCTTCTTCACTCAACTAGCCCTCTTGAAGAATGAATAGGTCATATGAATTTGATCTTAAATTGTATAAAACCTATATGATAATCATGAAATGATCCTATAATATATAAAAATGGTTTAAAAAATGTTAAACAATTTATTTAGGCTCATTTATTTATTAATCCATTCACTTACTCTAAGCTTAATCAAATAGGCCTAAAATGCCTTGTATATATACTCATCTCTTGTTCATATACCACTTGGTCAATGACACAAACTTAACCTATTAGGTAATACAAATAATATGTATTTTTAAATATATTAAACATGATTAAAATTAAATTTTTACCTCTTTATGTCTAAAATAACTCAATTTGGCCTCATTTCTATTTTAGGCCTCATGGAGACCTAATTGCATTAGGTTCATCTAGCAACATGAAAAATTGAGTCATTGGATAACATTTCACCTCAATATACATCAATATTATTTCAAACACAACTAAAATATACCCCATATACATTATAAAATATTTAAAAAAAATTAGGCCCAACCCCTTCATGAAACTCCTCATAGTACTTAGTCCTATTAGGTTTTTGTACACCAAAAAGTTTGTCTTTCAATATTGAAGCTCAAACATACATAAAACACTCAAAAATGATCATATATATATATATATATATATATGAAATAAATTTAATTAAAAAACGCATTATACAATTTCACTCAAATATTAAGGCTTCAAGAACACCTCTGCAACTCACTGACTCAAAACTAATAGTTTACCTCAAAGACTAGTCATGGTGACTCAGACCTGTAACACCTATGTAGACACTTGCTATGAATCTTGATGAATTTAAATGTTCCTATGAGATATATATACCATTATTATATATAAATATTATATGGTTAAATGGAAAATATTGGTCTTACAGACCAATTTCTTGACCCTATATCACATAGTCTAAACTGAACCAGATAAGCCATTTTAGCTTCAACATTTTCATCTCTTTTCTTGACATATAAAGATTATTAAAATAATTAAAATGAATTAAAATTCCTATAAAACATATACATGTACTTTTTTTCATTATTCTATCATGAAAATAATCTCAAATTCATCTTCTCACTTATGCCTAGGTTTTACACTTTTTACACCATTAGGTATGTCTATGACTAACTAACTTGCAAGACTAGTTTAGCATATTTTAAGGGTATAACCTATGTATAAAAATTCATGGAAATTAATTATAATTTTATAGATTATTATTCCATATATTTTATTTCCTTGACCAATGTAACTTTTGAGAGCTACAATAACTTATTGATAAATAATCATGTATATATGCATTTTCTCTCTAATCTGACTAGCCATCACCACCTAGAGGTACTTGGGAGAATTGAATACATAATTAAATAGTTTTTATAGGTATTTTAAACCATTATAATCTGATTTGAACATGATAGTTCACATTAGGTCCTTATTAGGGTTTTAGGGAGGTTTAACACAAGTTTTAGTGTTAACAATTGTTCATTAAGGAATGACCCTTAAATCCAAAATGAATTCATGGATATATTATTAATGACCCTTACCCATATATAATTAATATATTAGGTTCCCATGTATCTGTTAAACATGTCGAAAAACACCTAGATGTCTTTCTCAAGTTTGCATACCTTCATTCTCTGCACTCAATAGACCTTAAAATCACTTTTTATGCCTTTTCATGCATATCATAACCTCATACTTTATGATAACTCATATAAACACTTGAATTACATCTATACATGCTATCCTTCACACATTAACCTTGAAATGTGATCCTCATGCCTCATTAGGCTAGGCAAGGCTAAAGAATGGTCTACGTGCAAACCAAAACTAAAATACCTACCTTTAGAGACTCACTTTGAAACACTTGTGAGTGAATCCACACCTTATTATCATGCTCACACATCCTTAAAAACCTATCATATGAATAATTTCACTCACCTCATCATGTCAATAGCTCATACCTTCACTACGCCATGAGTAATCTCAAGCTTCTGATGCACTTGACACCTTAACTTGTTCCTTCCTTATCATGACATTAAAAAAACATAAATCAAGTAGATATAAGACATCAAAACACATTCATATAACTACACCATTCTCCTTTTTATGACAAAAATCTTCCACAACTTCATACAAATCTAAAACCACAAGACCAATCTTAATATGACTTGACATCTCTCTTAATGCTCATTATTGCATTGCATAACTTTGTTCATTAAATTAACTATGATTCCTTCACATGGATCACCCTTCCATGATATTTACCTTCTATTCTCACAACATTCATGAAAACATCAATCTTGTTCACTAATCACCTTTGACAACATCTTGTTTTTAATTGAAAACATACTCTTAACAAACTTCTTGATATCATAAATAATCAATATTGGCATGATACATATTTGACATTAATGACCATTATGCCTTTACATGATGCACCATTTTTACATTAGTGATAAAAACATGCCTAAAAACTTAACCTTTGTCATTTATGGCAAAAAAATTGATGGTGAACATACTATAGTATAAAATCATTTCAAAAATGTACTTTTCCCATCTACTAATTCTCCCCCTTATGAAATTAATGACAAAGGGTCTTCCATAAACTACCATATAATATTTGTACTTTTACTCCAATAAAAAATACAATTAAAAGATAAAAAATATCACCTTAGGCTCATACTAGTTGTTGTTAATAACTTATAGAACACTTGAAATATTCCTCAAGAAACCATGCTTCTTATCATTGTCTTGGCATTTCATAACATAGAGCTCCAAATCTCCCCTGTCTCCATGCACACCTTCTCAGTACTACTCACATAATTTTGGAGATAATTAACCACTTTATTATCTCCCCCTAATAATTTGTATTTCTTAATGACTCTGAGGGGAAGGAATTACACCCAAATCCTATCTTAGATGTTAAAAAATTGCCTTTATAAGTGGCTTGGTTATGATTTTTGTAATATGATCCTTTGTAGAAACATATTCAAGTCTAATACTTTGTTCACTTACTTTCTTTCTCAAGAAATTATATGTGGGAATGTTCTTAGTCCTTGAGTGCATAATAGGGTTATTTGAGATTCTTATAACACTTATATTATCACAATAGATAGGGATAGGACCATTATACTCCACCTTATAGTCTCTTAAGGTCTATATCATCCATAGGACCTGAGTACAACATGAAGTTGTTGTAATTTATTCAACATCCAAGTAGATAATTCCATAGATGGTTGCTTCTTGCTTATTTATGAAATAAGTCACTAACCTAAGAAGAAAGTTCTTCCACTAGTACTATTCCTATCATCTAAACTTTTTGTCCAGTATGCATCTATATAGGTTTTCAAATCAAACTCCTTGATCCTTAGATACCATGACCCAAACTTCATGGTCCCCTTGAGAAACTTGATTATCCTTTTGATATATTGAAAATTATTTTACTTTAGATTTACTTTAAACCTTCGCACATGACCTACTACATACATGATGTCAATTCTAGAGGTAGTGGTGTATATAAAAACTATAATTATTGACCTATGTGATGCTTGATTGACCTTTAAAGACTCAACTTCCTTGTTTAACATACACCTTGTGATCATAAGTGTGATAGATACCTTTCAATATTTCATCTCAAACTTGTTTAACATCTCTCATATGTACTTGGCTTGTGATCTAAATATACCTTTTTCATATTTAATGATTTTTAACCAAAGAAAGAATGATAATTCTCCCAGTATGGACATCTAAAACTCTTCACCACCTCTATAAAGGCCTTTTTCATGTTTTCATTGTTTCCATCAAATATGATATCATCCACATAGAAAACTACAATCAATTAATGGTCATGTTTTGTCTTTATGTATAGATTACTATTTATAACTCCTCTTATGAATCTTTGATCTAATAGATACCTATCTAATATGGCATACCAAGCTCTAGAATATTTATTTAGACCATAAATATCCTTCTTAAATCTACAAACATATTCTCTATTACCTGATAGTGGGAAACCCTCAGGTTTCTCTATGTATACCATTTCTTCCAAGTTTAAATTCAAAAAGGTAGATTTGGTATCCATCTAGTACACCTTGAACCCTTTTAATCCTAAATATGTTAGCCTCCAATATTTCTACTAGTGTAAAAGTCTCCTCAACATCTACCCCTTCAGATTGTGAATATCCCTTTCATACCAATCTAGCCTTGTTCCTAGTGACTTCTCAATATTCATTCAAATTATTTCTAAACACCCATTTTGTGCCAATGACATTCTTATCTTTATGCCTAGGAAATAGATCCCAAGTGTCATTATTATTTATTTGGTCTAACTCCTCATTCATAACACCTATCCAAAACTTGTCTTAGGCAATTTATCTTCCCATTATTCTCATTCTCAATAAGATCCTTGAATTAATTAAACTTATCAAAAACTTAGGATTTTTCTGTGAAGATTGCTACCCATGTCATTCTTGTGTAGTCATTTATGAGTAACATGAAGTAGCTATCTCCTTAAATTATTTAGATTCTTTTAGGGCCATATATATTAGTGTGTATTAACTCCAAAGTTATTTTAGTAGAGTACTCTTTGGACTTAAACATTCTTCTAATATGCTTACCATGTTGACATGCCTTTAAAACTATGTTTGTTGGTTTGGTGATCTTATGAATGTTCTTCATAGACTTATTAGTGCTTATCTTGACCATATTATCAAAGTTTATGTGACTTGACCTTCTATGCCATATTCAAATTTCATCTATATTGCTCATAAAACATATCTACTTATTGATCTCATTGAAGACACATAGATTATTCTTAGTCCTATTAGCATTGATAATTAGCCTTCCTAATTTGGCTCTCCTTATCTCACACCCTCTATCATGAAAGGTTAGTGTGTGTCTTTGGTTACACATTTGAATTAAACTAAGGAAGCTATGTTTCAAACCTTCCACATACAACACATTATCTATCTTGGTATTCCCATTATCCAAACTTAAGATAACCTTAACAACTATATTGGTAGTTGTGTTGTCTCCAAATATCATTGTTCCTACATCATTATTATTCAATGAGATGAATTTTTTTTATATCTTGTCATGTGTCTTGAGAAACCACTATCTATATACCATTTCATGCCTTCATCTTGAATGTGAAAGGTAGTTTGAGCTAGCATAGATTCCTCTCCTTTAGTCTTTTGCTCCTCTTTAGCAAATAATCCATCTTGACTCTTGGGCTCAATATGATCAGTCTTGACTTTTTTTAGATTCCATACAAATGTTTGACCCTTCTCATGCACTCTAGGATCTCCATAAACCTTCTTAAGTATTGAGGGCCTTCTAACTCTATTAGGATAGAATATTGAAATGTGTTCCAGATTATGATAACTATATCAAATAACATTATTGTACTTATCTCTTAATTTATCACTTCTTTTACCATTGTACTATGATAACTCATGGATTGAGACCATTCTCATTGCATTAGGTTGCCTGATTGGTATCTTTGTGTTGACTTTCATGTTGGTACTCTTGACTTGTTCTAGCTTCTCATACTATTTCTCAAACTTGTTCATCTTGTCTATGAGTTGCTCATGATCATACTTTAAGGAATCTATCTTTGTCTTCAACTGATCATACTCAAATTCCTTTGATATAAGCTTTGTATTGACACTTTATAACTAATTTTTAATATCTTTGATGGTCATCTCATCCTTTTTGGCTTCTTTGACCATGTTACTCTTCAAATTACATATTTATTCCTTAATATTCTAGACCATACATCTCAACTGATGATTCATATTATTGTAATTCTTTAAATCATATATGACACTTAATATCTTAAATTCAAAGTCTTCTTCAACTTTTCCTTCTTCACTATCATAGTAGACTTATTCATCATACATGTTGTCTTATTGTTCTTGATCACTAAATATCTTGTGCTTCTTATTATCACCTTCAAGATATTAGGCCTAATTCAAAGGATCAAGCTCTAATAAAAATTATTATAAGAATAATTACTAATAGGGGGTGAATTAATTTTTTAAAAAAATCAATAAATTACATCCACTCATCTATGAACTATGAAATCAATTGAATGATCTAACAATGTATTAATAAACATTCACATGAGCATGAAACAAGATAAAACATCACATATGTGGGAAACTCTCATGGGGAATAAAACCCATTAAAAAAAGATTAGACAAACTATCATATAAGATAATATATCAAATTTGGTTTAGTTCTAGCCCAACATGGAACATCAACCCCATATTTATCCAACACCCACTTGAATTTAGCAAGCACCCACTTTCTAGGAGGCTACAACCCCATATGACTAAGCACCAACTTAATCAAAGGACACTTATTCAAACACCAATCTATGAGGTAGATCCAAATCCCTCTTTACCAAGTACCAACTCAACCAAGACCAATTTTTCATTATATAACCTATAAGGAAGATTAAACTCCCTCAAGTACCAACTTAACCAAGACTAATTTTTCAAGCTCTAACCTGCAAGGAAGCTTTAACTCCTTCAAGTACCAACTCAATAAAGACACTTATTTCCACTCATACATTTATATGTTACATCTAAAATTTATCAATTATCATAAATTAGGAATGAATATTTGATACAACTCTTATATCCTCTTAATAGACAATGATCACTCCTTCAGTTCTACTCCACTTGATCTCTCTCAAAACTCCATCTAAGATTCTTCTCTCAATTAACTCTCTTCAAGACTAAATAGGTCATATGACATTGATATTTAACTATATAAAAAATATATGACCATCATGAAATAATTATATTATCTCTCCTAAGGTTTTACAACATGTTACCCAACTTACTCAATATCATTGATTTATTAATCCATTCGCTTACTCTAAGCTTAATAAAATAGGCTTAAAATGCCTTGTATCTATACTCATCTCTTGTTTATATCCCACTTGGTTGGCCACACAAACTTAAACTCTTAGGTAGTACATATTATAGGTCTTAGTACATCTCATAATCATGATTAAACTAAAATGTTTACCTCTTTAGGTTTTCAACAACTCAATTAGGCCTCATTTCTCTTTTAGGCCTCATGGAGACCTAATGCATTAGGTCTATCTAATAACATTTAAAAATGATCCATTAGAACACATTTATCTTAAATAAACATAAATATTACTTTAAACACAACTATAATATACCCCATATACATTATCTAGGATTTTAAAAAAAATTATGTCCAACCACTTCATGAAACTCCTTAATAATACTCAGTCCTGTTAGGTCTATGTACACTAAAAAGTCTATCTTTCAATACTATAAATCAAACATACTTAAACCAAGAAAACATGATAAAAAAATTCATAGATAAAATATACATGAAATTAGTCTCATTAAAAAATTTATTATACACTTTCACTCATATCTTAAGGCTTTATGAACACCTCTAAAACTCACTCACTTAGAACTACCAATTTACCTCAAAGACCAGTCATGATGACTTAAACATTGAACACCTATGTACACAATTTTAATGACTATTTATGAATGTAAATGGTCATATGAGATATAAAAAAATTATTATATAAAAATATAATATGGTCAAATGGAAAATATTTTTCTTGTAGATCAATTTCTTAACCTTATATCACAAAGTCTAAACTGAACCAGATAAGCCATTTTGGATTCAACATTTTCATCTCTTTTATTAATCTATAAAGCTTATTAAAAGAATTAAAATTATTTATAAGTCCTTAAAAATCATATCAATGCACTTGGGTTCATCATTCTATCATAAAAACACACTCAAATTCATCTTCTCACTTTTGCATGGGTTTTACACTATTTACACCATTAGGTCTATCTAAGACTGGCTAACTTGAAAGATTAGTTTATAATAGTTTAAGGGTACCACCTATCAATAAAAATTCATGGGAATTAATTATTATTCTCTACCTTATTATTCCATATATTCATTTTCCTTGACCAATGCAAGTTTTGAAAGCTATAATAACTTATTGATAAATAAGCCTATATCTATGTATTTTCTATCTCATCTAACTAACAACCACCACCTAGAGGTACCTAGGAGAGTTTAATACATTATCTAATGGTTATGTGCATTTTAAACCACTATGATTGTATTTAAACTATATGTATTTCACATTGGGTCTTTATTAGGGTTTTAGGTAGGTTTAATATAGGTTTTAGTGTTAAGGATTCTTCATAAAGGACTACCCCTTAAATCCAAAACTAATGCCTGGAGACATTATATATGACCCTTAACCATATCTCCATAATATATTAAGTTCCAAATCATATTATACACATGCCAATGAACACTTAAAAGTCCTTATCATGTTTGCATACCTTCATTCTAAGTACTTGAGAGACCTCAAAAGTACTTTCCATACCTTTTCCTACATATGATGACTTCATAATTCATGATAAATCTTGAAATGAATTTAATAACCTATATCAATTCTCTCCTTCACAAATTCACCTTTAAATCTAATCCTCATGCCTCATTAGTCTAGGTAGGGCTAAAAAATGGTTTTGGTTTAAACCAATATTGAAGGACCTACCTTCAAAGACTCACTTTGAAACACTTTTGAGTGTATCCACACCTTATTATCATGACCACACATATTTAAAAACATCTCATATGTCTTATTTCACTCACCTCATCATGTTACTAGTTCATACCTTCACCATGCCATGACTAGGCTCAAGTTTCCAATGTACTTAACACATTGACATGTTCTTTCCTTGTCATGACCTCAATAAAACATCAAAAAATCAAACATAAGACATAAAAACACACTCATATAATTTCACCATTATCTTTTTGATGAAAAAAATATTCCATATCCTCATACAGACCTAAAACTACATGACCAAGCTTCATATGACTTGACATTTCTCTTAATGCTCATTATCACATCACATACCTTTATTCATTTAGTTCACTATGATTCCTTCACATGGTTCACCCTTTCATAATTTGTACCTTCCATGCTCACAACATTCATGATAACATCAATATTGATCACTAATCACCTTTGACAACATCATGTTTGTCACTGAGAACACAATCTTAATAGATTATTAATATCATACATAATCAATCTTGACATGATACGTATTTGACATTAATGACCATTATGCCTTTACATGATGCACCTTTTTGACATCAATTACAATAAAATTACAAAAAAAATATTAGTTTATACTTCCCCTCACCTCAAAATGGGGGCATATTAGTGGGGGAATGTCATAGAGGTTGGACACTTCAAAATTTTCATAGTTTTAGATTATATTTTGGGAATGTTATGGAAACATGTTCTCCAAACTTACACTAGATTTTATATTCTCCATATTTAGTGTGGGAATTTTAAATAAAAATTTCTTCCACCTTGAAAATATAAAATGTGGTCAAACTTCATAATTATATTATTTAAATACACATTTGTGGAAGCATTCTATAAATTGGTACGATTGTTATACCTAGGGTTGAGCTTGAGACATATATGAGGTGCATACAACATTCAAAATAGCACCTTAAACTACAAAATAAAATTATATTTTAGATTTTAAATACTAGTATGGACTATTATTGTCGCCAAGATGGACTATTATACACTTTATTGAGTTAATCTATTATAGTAGTCAGTTCACCTTTTATGAAGGTTAAGGTTATTAAGTCACTCAAACGTGCTAAGTTTATAAGTTATAATTGATTGAATCATCCAAATTAACTAGATTTATATGTTATAATGATTAAATCATCCACCTTCAACATATATTTAGTGTTATTTGACTGGATCACTCACACTCACTAGGTTAGAGATGAGTTCAAAAGTCATGTAGCAATTTACATTTTCACCATGGTTAGGGGCATGGTATCCTCAAATATATATCTATATATATATACATTTTCAAGTATGTAAATTATCATAATCTCATCTCCAAGGCTTAATAATAAATAATATCTTCAAATCAAATTTCCAAAATAAATAATGGTTGCATAAATACACATGTGTAATCCTAACCTTTATCTTTTTACTTTCAATTTTTGATTTTTTAAATTAAAATTTTTATGCATTGATTATAAATTGAAACAAGATATTAATCATAGGTTAGTCACCATAAAATCACTCAAGTGAGACTTATGAAAAGACAAGGTGTATTATACATACCTAGGTATGAATTTTTCCTCCTTTAAACTAGTAATTTTGTCACTAGATTAAATGAGGAGAATGTAGACACTAAATTTGAATTATATAGCACCTCAAAGTTGTACACTTGGAAAATACCTATCATTGTTTTAATATTTAGTTATAATACCATTCAATTATTAAAAGGATTATACTCAATATCTTATGCCTAAATTTCTTATTTATTAGTCTAACCAATATTATTTTGATGGCCATGCCTTCTATAATGTGCAAAATGTTATAAACATGATAATTGTCATTTTTAACTAGTTTTGGAACTATAAGAATTTTATAGGTTCCTAGGCACTTATATCTTAGCTAGATGTGTAATTCAACACCAATGTCCCTTATCAAAATAAGTGTCTAGTGCCCAAAATCCATCTAATTTTCAAATGAAACATATCCTAAATGTCAACCTAAGTTATTTTATGTTATATATTTTCAAAATGGATTCTTATATATAAAATATCAAACCTCATTCATTCCAAACCTATAAAATATACAAAACTCATAAGGAAACTTACCAAGAGAATACAATAAATCATTCAAGTGAGAATGTCTTCCATATTCATCCCTATTTCCATATGAAGTATAGTTGAAGTATCTCTACTTGTTTGAATTAATGAAGTAGAATTCAATATCCATATTTTCCAAATTACAAGCTATATCACTCTATGTACTTTCTTATCACAAATTTCATCCTTATGAAAACACAATCCAACACATAGTGAGTAACTACATAAGTTGATAGAGAGGTCCTTAGGGAAACTCAACACTATGTGCCCACTAACCCATTTTACCACAATCACTCCAAGGGTGATGAATTTGGGGTTTGATCATTTGAAAAATAAATAAATTTTTTTCGTAAAGTTTGAAGACACTAGAAGAAAGAAAATATAGAAAGGATTTAGGTGATCACTTCCATATCTAGTCACTATTATGTATTGGACACCTATGTCCAACTAAGACAACAACATCTATGCAACCATCTAAATCTGATGCAATTGTGTGAGGCAATATATTTTTAAATTCCATACTCTAACAACTATTCAAAAATGTTTAACTATTCAACATATAGCCTATTTTATTCTAGATCTAGATATGCATAGTGAACTAGCTAAGTACTTTTTTTTAAAATTTATTTTAATCTCAATTAGTAGTTTTAATTTATATTTTTGGCATATATCAGTATTATAAATTCAAAATGTTATTTATCTAAGTATGTTAATTAATTTTACTTAAATATATCTATTTATCACCTTTGTATTTATTCATTTCTATATTTTTAACCCTGTAGGTACCCTTGTACCAAAAATCAATTTTTAGGGTTAAATTACTACATCTCATCTTCAAAAAATCCCATTGATGTCTTATTTTGAAGGGTTTTAGAGAATATTTATAATTTACATGTCTTTTATATCCTAAAATCATAAAATTTAATTTTATTGAAATTTCATTCATATTTTGTTTACATAATTGATGTGTTTATTCTATAATCCCAACTATAACAATGATTTCATAGAAGAAAGCTACAATGATAATTTTATTATGAAATTTTTAGAATCTTCAAAATATTCAAATACTACTACTTTTTGGCACATGTGACTAAAAAATATTAAAAAATTAGTCTTTTACAACTATACAATCAACATTTACATATAGATATTTTGTGGGAACCTTCAAATATAACATCTCAAAAATATATAACAAAATCAAATCATACATAGATAGGGTATATTATAACTTGTTACATTAGTTCAAAGAATTATAATTTTGAATTTTCTTTTGCGTGTTTATAATATCCATAAAGAGAATATAATATCCTTACACCTTATTTTCACCTTGATTAATATTTGATCTTAGTTTTGTAGTGATGGACAAAATTAGTTCTTAAATAAAATTATGGATTGCATAAATTTAATATGAAAACAAATACTTAAAATAGGATTGTAAATGAAAAACATTATCATAATAAATATTTAATATAAGTGGTATGCAATAATAAAAATAACTTATTAGAATATTTTTTTATGAAATGATTTCTTGCATATAATTTATTACAAAAATTTTACAAACTAAGTTTGCCGGCAACATAGGACACCATGGTGAAAATTATGTTTGAAAAAATATTGGATTGTATAATATTAATAGCTATAAATGTATTGAATGGGTTTTTAGAGGATATAAAACATTAAAATAAAATTGGATGTTTAAATAAATGATGTCACACATAATAATCATAAAATATGATTGTCAATTACAAAAAAGAGCATAATAAATATGTATTTAAAGGGGATTATGATAAAAATTCTTATGATACCATCCTCCATGAGTGTCTTATTTTTTTTTGAAATCGATTATTGAATCATTCTGTAAAAATAAGAGTAATACAAGAGAAATTTTATAAAGATGATAATTTTATGGAGAAGATGATAAATGATAAATATGCATGTTTCAAGGGTCCAAGTAAAATCACATAAGGATACAAAATTCCATGCATCATGAAAAAAATAAGACTTTCAAATATTCACATTTATTTTTAGAAAAAATAAGAAAAACATATCAATCCATAGTAGTGAGATCACCTAAAAATTAGATTTTGAGATGATATAAGGTACATGGGAAACCAAAAAATACTACACCAACCCTAAATATGAGAGTAAGTTTACATTCATGGGTGTTTCTTATAGATTGATTAATTAGTTTAGAGTTTCAGGAAATATTTATTGTATATTTACATTTATATCTTGCAATCATTTTGTTTTTTTAGGACAATATTCGAATAAGACACATTTTTTTATATGTTATAATCTAGTATACATTTCAATTTGGGTAATGATAGTATAATATAATATTATAATGTTTTAAGGGTTTAAAAACATATTTGTCATAAAATTTACATGCCTCATAAAATTATCATATACATTCAAAATTAAATCACATATTCCCCAAATTTCCCATGGATTTCTTATTTATAAGGATTTAAGAGCATATTTTACATTACCATGTATTGGATATCCTAAAATAATCACATTATATTTGATTTAAGTATCATCCATACAATATTTATCATGAAAATGGAAAACCATATAATATTTACACTTATTCATACCAAAGAATATGAAAAATATATTGATCCCTAGTAGAGATATCATATAAAAAGTGAGATGTTAAAGTTCCTTGAGAAAGTTGGGATTATTTTAAATGCACCTAATAAATGGGATGTTATATCTCACATATGGAATTAAATTTAATATTTTCTATAAATTCATTATGGATGAGTTTAATTTAATTGGTGGAGAGGGTAGTCCCATCTTGGAATAAATTAATTCTAGAATGAGATATATTTCAAGTAAAAGTAAAATCTATATTTTCATTATAGATATTTCTACTTCAATTTAAAATTATAACTATATTGGAAAGTGTATTGGTCATGATTCTCATGAGTTATTTTATTTTCCACTTGGAGTTTATCATCTACCACTAGAGATTCAAATTGAAGGTGTTGATATAGAAAAAAATTAATCTAGAATGTATGAAGTGACCAAGCCAACATGCACATCAATAGTTCATCATCAAAAGGGAGGGAAAATAGCTATAATTTTATGCCAACATGAAAATATTCATATATTACTCCTTTTAATTTTATAACTTATTTAAATATAGATAGTTGAGAATTATATCAATTCCTTCAATGTATTACATAATATTTAGCACATTTCATTACAAAATGTAAAGAACCTACTTTGAGGCATGCATTTTCTAATGCAATTTGGTATCTACATATAGGTCTTAGTTTAGTAGACCATGAAATTACAGCTTAGTTATTCATTGTAGCATAAATTTAGGTCCATGCTACAAGTAAATCAATAAGTTAGGGTTTTTATTTTTTTGCACATGTGGTTATGGTCATGGGTACACAATATTATGATGGCTAGGAAACTTCTCAAATTGACTATCTTATTACTAATATACTTCTTCAGATAGTGATGAGTTCTAGTAGGGCTCTACTTGATAATGTTTGAAAATGTGCAATTTTATATCATGAACCTCATAACTAACCATATAAATGTGTGACATATTGATCAATTTCTCCATGATCATATTAATTAAAAATTATTTTTTATCACCATTACAATTATGAATGAATTTTTAGATTATCTTTATCAACTTTTTCTAATAAAATACTCCCTTATAATCCAAATTAGTTTAATATTAAACATGTTATCCGTAATAATTTTTAAAATTATCTGTATAGGCTTATAAAGAGCACATTGAATAATTTTGAGTCATGAAAGTGTGAGGATATATAATATTATATGTATCTTTATCATTAAAACCTAGGGATGACAAAATTTTTTACTACATATAATACGCTATCATTAAACTATTTATGTCATCCTTGATTATAAAAATAAAGCTAAAATGGATTTATGGAATTTTTTCTTCCACTTCAAAATATTTATAGCTTCCATAAGAACAAGTGAAGAAGAAACTATAATAAAATAAATAATCCATCAAATGTTTTCTAAAATTCCTAATGATCATATCAACTCCATGATCATATCAATGGGGATGTTTTTATGGTAACATATACAATTATAGAGGACATTATAGAATTATTTTTCTAATGTTTTAGGTCTATTTGAGTAACTCATAATCAAGGATAAGTTTGAAGCCAATGGTGATGGGTCCTATAAAAATACCTAAAATGTGTATTTTCATATATAATTTTTTACATATAATATGAGTCCCAAATGGAAGACCTAACATTATTGTGATTACTTAGGTATAGGATTATTACATTGTCTTAGTCATATTGAATAACATTTATTTACAATGATATTTTTCAATATCAAGGTTCTTCTCTTCAAAATATACCATACTAAACTGAACCTTGATATTGATATATCTTAGTTTATTTAAAATACAATAAAATAAAAAAATTAAGAGAATTAATAGTGATCAATTTTTTTCCAATCACTATCAACCAATTTTTACACATGAGACTTTAGTTTTAGAAATTTCAAGTACAAGCCACAAAGACTCTTGTGCTTATATTAGTTAATAAAAGTTTGTAAAAAATTCTATAGAAGTAAAAATACATTTGTATATGTTGAAGTATTATATAATATTACTATCAAATGAACTACTTGGTTATTCTACCAAACTAATTCCTAAATAATTAACAAAGTATTATTCTTATTAAATGTTTCACCCTTTAAATATATTATGGTATTCTGACTATTAAGTTAATGAAATAATGTTTTAATTTGAGTTTTTTACTCTTATTAGTACCATAATGGTTAATTTAATGTATAATATGATGATGTTTCCTTTTAATACCCAATAATGCATAATGAAAATGATGGTATTGCCAATTTGATTACAATAGTGGTATGGTATTCTTAATTCTAAAGGAATATTTATTATGGGTATAAAACTAATCTTCTATAAAAACCTTACATAAGGTATATATGTCTTAAGAAATACTTTATAATTACCTTAATTTTTGAAAGGAAACATATTTTTTCCTCTCTCACATAATAATTAGTAGGCCATGTAGTTGTTATTGTTCTACTTTCATCTCAGTATATGACCAACTCATGTATAAGAAATAATTTTGATATCTGTATGAGGTCATATGGAATTATCTCTCACTAATATTAATTAATTGGTATTTAAATATTTATTATCCCTTGATTATCCTAAACTCATATTTTAGGAGGCATAACTACTGAGAATGTCTTTAAGGTAGCTTCTTAACTCCTATGGTTATGGTTTTTAATCTTTAAATCCCAAATAATATTTTGTTTATCATGGACATTATCAACATTTATATCTATTTATCCTATAAAACAATTTTTATATTATGTCAAGGGAATGGAGGTGAATGATAAACCATTAATATGAATTCTACCACAATGTAAACCTACAGGAATGTGATAACTAGTTTGATCTTATAAATTAATACTTCCTTTCATAATGTATGTTAATCCTTAAATTTAACCCCTAAAGTAATTTTTGGTGTATATATGTTATTTTTTAACCCTAAATTGATCTATATTGGGATTATGTAGAGTTAAAAGGTATAAAGATAAGTCTAAGGTATAAATTCTTTAAACTATCTATATAATAGGTCAATTAAATGCTAAACTTAAATATAACATATGTTAAATTCATTAAATTGAGATAATAAAAATATAGTAACTAAAACTATGATAGATATGAAAATGACAAAGAAAAAACTTATTTAGCTAGTTTTGATGTTAATGTAGTTCTAGATCTAAAACAAACAGGGAAAAAACTAGAATATGATTTTAGAATAGTCATTGAATTATATATTAAGTGATTCTAGAGTTGAAAACATTAGCACTAGCTTGATATATTTATGTTTATGTTACTATCTAACATGACACATGCATCTTGTAAATAATACTTTATAGAAAATGATGCAACCATCTATATGATTTTGGGTTTATCTTTGACTTTGCTCTAGTGCAGTCATATCTAGGTCATGGACTGTTGCTCCTCATGGATTTGTAAACTCTTAGTTTTTTATCTGCATAGTGACTTTGGGGGAAAATAGGATAGTGAATACATAGTGTTGAGATAAACCAAAATACTCCTATATCAATGAGTACTACCTACATATCCAATACTCTAAAGATGACCCCAAACTAATATAGTTTTCCCCTATGTTTTGTCTCATGTGTGAATCATACAATATGTGCAAAGAAAGTACAACAATGACATAACTTGTAACTTGTCAAGATGGGTTATTGAGATGTTCCTTTAGTAATTTAGATGTATTTATGTTTTGTCCTTATGACCAATATGAAAATAGGAGAAAATAAATAACCTTTGATTTATTGAGTGCTTGATTGAATGCTTTTGATAGGCTACCTTGGTTTATGCTAGGTGTAGTATGAATGAGGTTTGTTATTATATTTATATCAATACATTGTAAAAATAAGTCACATTAAATAACTTAGGCCAACCATTAGGATATGTTTTATTTACAAAATAAATTACTTTAAGGCACTGGACACTTACATCAGAGTAGGACACTTATGTTGATGTAGGTATTTGTCTGAGATGATAGTGTCTAGGGAAAATGAAAGTAGGTAGAGATTTAGAACTTTAAGAGGTGGAAGATAAGGATTTTATTAAGAATTATAGTCAAGATAAAAGTTCTGGATCATCAACATAAGAATATTCAGACCAAGATATAAGCCAATGGGAACAAGATAAAACATATGTGAGACTTTGAAAAGCATGAAAGGTATATAAGTAAGAGGAACAACCAGGGTCTAATTTTTCCAAGTGTATAAGATTGAGATGATATATAATCCTTAAATATCATCTACATTTGAGTCCACTTTAATCTAGTAATGAAATTTCTAGTTTAAAGCAAAAGAATGTAGACCTAGGTGTGTAGAACACACTTTACCTTTGATTGAGTCCAAATTGAGTGATTTAATGATGATTGACCTACAAACAAGATCATATCATAGTATATATCTAGTACATACCATCTATAATTGAAAGTATTGAAAATATTGAAATTGAAAAAGTAAGGTTTAGGATTACACTTGTGTATAGATGTAATTACCTTTACTATTGAAAAGATGATTTCAAATATGTATCATTGTAAGGCTCTAAAACTAATATTAGGACAAATATGTATAGATCTATAAATTACATATATCCAATGAGATATAAAAAGATAGATTAGAATGTACATGCCCCCAAACTTGGAGAAAAGGTGAGTTTTGCCATCCATACAACCACTATAAGTAGTAGTGGGAGGAATATCAAGGGAACAAGATAAAGCATATGCAAGACTTTGAAAAGCATGAAAGGTATATAACTAAGAGGAACAACCAGGGTCTGATTTTTCCAAGTGCACAAGATTGAGGTGATATATAATCCTTAAATATCATCTACATTTGAGCCCACTTTAATCTAGTAATGAAATTTCTAGTTTAAAGGAAAATAATGTAGACCTAGGTGTGTATAACACACTTTACCTTTGATTGAGTCCAAATTGAGTGCTCTAATGGTGATTGACCTACAAATAAGATCATATCATAGTATATATCTATTATGTATAATCTATAATTGAAAGTATTGAAAATATTGAAATTTAAAAAGTAAGGTTTAGGATTACACTTGTGTATCGATGTAATTACCTTTCCTATTGAAAATATGATTTCAAATATGTATCATTGTAAGGTTATAAAATTAATATCAGGACAAATATGTATAGATCTATAAATTACATATATCTAAGGAGATATAAAAAAGATAGATTAGAATGTACATGCCCCCAACCTTGGAGAAAAGGTGAGTTTTACCAACCATACAACCAATACAAGTAGATGTAGTGGGAGTAATATCAAGGGAACAAGATAAAGCATATGCAATACTTTAAAAAGCATGAATGGTATATAACTAAGAAGAACAACCAGGGTCTAATTTTTCTAAGTGTACAAGATTGAGGTGATATATAATCCTTAAATATCATCTACATTTGAGCCCACTTAATTCTAGTAATGAAATTTCTAGTTTAAAGGAAAATAATGTAGACCTAAATGTGTATAACACACTTTACCTTTGATTGAGTCCAAATTGAGTGATTTAATGGTGATTTACCTAAAAACATGATCATACCATAGTATATATATAGTACGTATAATCTATAAATGAAAGTATTGAAAATATTGAAATTAAAAAAGTAAGGTTTAGGATTACACTTGTGTATCGATGTAATTTCCTTTCATATTGAAAAGATTATTTCAAATATGTATCATTGTAAGGATTTAAAACTAATATTAGGACAAATATGTATAGATATATAAATTACATATATCCAAGGAGATATAAAAAGATAGATTAGAATGTACATGCCCCCAACCTTGGAGAAAAGGTGAGTTTTACCAACCACTACATGTAGAAGTAGTGGGAAGAATATCAAGCAACCTTGCACCATATAAATTTTGTTCATAAGTTCAATAATTTGATTATTTATGTCTTAATCTTTCATGATACAATTTATAATCATTAGAAATAAGAAAATCATGAGAAGAGGAGGAATAAAACAATCTAATAAATTTGAATAGATTATCATTGTCTAAAAAATTAGTAACAACTACATGAAATTATATTTTAGTAGATTTAACATAACAAGTTTCATTAGAGAATTATACTTTATAGTCCTATTTTCATAATTGAGGAACATAACATAAATTCAATTTCTAATTATGAAAAAGCAAGACATTGTTAAATTCACCATTTTAACAATTATTATGGGTTCAACATTGTAAGAAGCATGATTTAAAATACTTAAATGATTGATAGAAAGTTTTAGTTCTAAATAAAAAAACAACATAGCATTAGATGTCATATGTTGAGTAGCACCAAAATAAACAATCAAATCAATAGGAGAATCATGCAAAACACAAGTAAAAGCAACTCTAATATTAGACTTTTGTTTATCTTAAGTCCTAATATTATTGATAACACTATCTTTGACCTTAAGTTTTCCATTTTTGATATAACATATCTTCTTAAAGTAGTGATCTTCACCATGAGTATTTTTGTCATAATAATTACACTAATGTTTTCTTAGTTTTGAGTTAGATTTTTTATCTTTCTTAGAATTTGTATTATTTGATTTAGCATGTTATTTGAAATTATTATGTTGGGCTTTAGAAACAAAAAACATGTTCACTAGTATTAAAACTACCAAATTGAATCAACTTTGATTCTTATTGATGTAATCAAGTAAAAAATAATTCAAACATCAACAAAGGAGATAAATTAGGAAAATTTAGTTGTGAATGAATAATTGTAATGAACTATTGAAAAGGTCAAAGAAAATAATTTTTCATGATAATATTAATAAAATTTAAATCTAAAAGTTTAATGCCTAAATAAGTTAATTCAAATTGCAAATAATTAACTTTAATCAATAAATCATCCACAAATTTGAAGTAATTGTACTTTATATCATATAATTAATCTTGAATGTTAATTTCACAAGATTCATTCACAATGTCATAAAAAAAATTTAAGCTTAGACCATGTAGCGGATACAAGAAGATAGACATTAATATGCACATTTAATTCAAGGGTAATTTCCATGTCAATCAATCATGAGGCCTTGTCATTTATTACTTTCCATTTCTCTTGATCTTTATAAGTGGTAGTATTTATACCAAGTTAGGGGTTTTTTCCATCTACTATGTGCACCAAGTGTTTGAAAGTGAAAAGTTATGGAATATTTGATTTCTATAAGTGGTAATTGGTAGACATGAGTTTAAATTTTGGTAATAATTGAGTTATTATGTCATGAAAGCTCTCCCAAATCCTAGAAATAAAATAGGAAATAAAAATTATTTAGATAAAAGGATGTGTAGAGTATGGTCAAAGATGCCAAAGAAAAGACTTAGCCAAAATGCAAAAGAGATATCAAGGAATAAATTGAAGCTGGAAAATGATAAAGAATTTGAAAAAAAAGGCAATTAGAAGATGGTGATTAAGAATCTTCTAAATTGAAATGAAAAAGATAATATCAACTAATTTAGAATATTTTAGATATAATAACTTAATAAAAAAGGTGATTGGATTTAATTAATTGAAATGATCACCAAGAATTAATAATTTGCTTGGATAAAAAAATGTTGAATAGTTTTGTTGGATTTTTTTTCTCAAAAAGAAATTTTAATATTTATTTTTATTTTAATGTAAAATGAAAAAATTAAAATAAATTATTTAATTATATTTAAGAGAGAGCTCATAAAAAAATTATAAATCCATAATAAAGTGTTTATGTTTTTTTATTAAACAAAAAACACTATATAAATAAGAATAGGATTTTGGTTTATTTTGATTAAAATATATATATATTAAGAAATTTTAAAACAATCTAATTGAATTGAAAAATAAACTACTCAAAATATTATAATGCATAAGTTGAGATTAAAATATTTAATGTAACCGACATTCTCAGTGAAATAAGTAAGAGATAAACCAACTGATGAGAAAATACAAGAGGAACATAAATCAAAATAGTCATAGGGGAAAAATTATCTCAAAATGCTTAAATACACAAGGAAAAATTTACAATTAAGATGTTTATGGAAAAGGCAATGGAAAGGAAAAACTTCTAATGAATCTATGTCTTAAATAGAATTTATAAGCTAGACAAGAAAAACTAGACAAAACACCAACAAAAATGAAAATATTGTTGCAAAATATGATAAAAAAATACTCAAAATTGGCATACCAGTTACACAAAATCACTAAAATAAAGATAAAAGAAATAGAATAAAGGTGAAATTTAGGGCATAAAGAGAAGCAATGCTAGAGAAAATAAAAAATACTAGAAAAAAATGACATCATACATTGATAGGGGCACCACAAAATAAAAACATAGGACCAAAGAAGGAACTAAACACAACTGATAAGGGAGATGCCTAAGGAAAAGAAAACTAGAAGAAATATTTTTCAAACACAATAATTAAATAAATATAATATGCCTCTCAAGAAAGATGACCTAGGTCCATCAACTTAAAAAATAAAGGGTGAAGAAAAAAATTAAATCTTCTATAAGAAAAAGTAGATTTTAAAGAGAGCTAAAATAAATTGTAATGACTTGAATAAACAAAAAATACACAAAATAAAAAAGGATCTTTTTAAAAGATAACATAGGAATATAAATATATAAAACTAAGATATAAATCTAAAATAGAAATTAAAAATAAGCCTAATTATTTTTTTTTGTGAATTTATTGAAAAATAATTAATTGAAGGGCTTGGATAATGAGGATAAAATGTGGAAAATACTCCCTATGAGTAGGATGAAACCAGTTGTTAGAGAGAAATAATACAAACAAAAAAATAGATAAATTGATTAAATGGATAGAAGGGTGGATACCTTGCAAAAAAATCCATAAAATATCTCAAACAAATTTTTTCACACTCGATAAAATGCCAATAAGATGATATTATCTATAATACGATGAAGGATTTGTCCCAAGAATAATCATCAATGACAAAAATATGAAAGTGCAAAAATAAATAAATCACAAGAAAAGTTACCTGTCAAGGTTCAAACCATAAATGAGACAAGAATTCTAAAGTATAAAACTGAACGTATTAAAGAAAAACCCACATGATGTTATTAGAGGGATTACAACCAAAATCTCAAAATATATAATATTGAATCAAGATCAAAAGATAAGAAGAGAGAAGATATGATATTCTTATGATGAAAAGAGGAGAGGAATGGCTCATTTATAGAGATAGAGGAGGAGAATGGGAGTAAAGAGGAATCTCATTATTACCTTATAAGCCTATTATGTGTGTGCCACTTATGTCCTAGTCCCTTAGAAAGTGAAGGGATATGTGTGCCATATGGGGGAAGGAGTTATGCATGAAAGTAAATCCTAAATCCTAAAGGAACATGAAGAGGTGAGTGGCACCTCATGGAATCTAGATTTAAGTGAATTAATAATTGACATAAATAAATATTCCTTACACACAAAAAAGGAACTTAGAATAAAATAAATTATCCTAAATAAAGGGTAATACTAAAATTGAATCTATATTTATGCTAAATGTGAAGAACACACCACTATGGAATTCCCCCACTGATATGCCCCCTGCTCTTTAAGTTGAGTTAATATTATAAACCGGTAGTTAACTCACCTCAAAAGGATAAGACAACTATATAATCCATGAATGCAACCATGTAGCATATAGAGGAATATGTGCATGTAATTGTAACACTAAAGGGAAAATAACAATGCCATCACATGAAGGTGTAATATTCAAGATAAAGATCATGGAAATATCTAGATAGTAATAATACAAGCTCAAAAATAAATTCAAGAACACACATAAGAGGACCCAAAAGTAAATAAAAAGGTAATGGTGTAAGGAGACTAAAAATAAGGGTCATGTTAAAATTCCACATAATAGAAGTTACATGACTCACTTCAATGTCCACAAAAGTAATAATGACATATCCAAATGTCCATACAACAAATAATAACATATCAAAACATAAAATAAATAATAAATAGTCATATATCTATAAAAAAGGAAACATATTCAAACGATTGAATAAGAAAGACAATAACAAGGCAAAGAAATCAATGAAGTGAATAAAGGAAAGCTTAAGCAACCAACATAAACACACGATAGTATCCCATGGATCAAATCTATTAGCAAATAAACTGTCAAGAGTATAGCATATTAAATACATTGTGTAAGATATAATCATGGATAAAGGCATGTGTAAGTATGTATATGAGCTCAAAACATGATAATATAGATGGACCATTGGATAATAAAATCTATAAGTATTGTGATCAAAGAAATAGATGGCCCCAATGTCCATATGACATGAGTACAAAAATGGCCCAAAAATTTAAATAGGACTAGATCATGTATTTGTTTATGCATGTATCACACTCTAATAGAAGGATGAAACATATGTGTATGTAGGAGTAAGTGATATTCCATACATTAACATATAACCTAACACATACATGCCAAGGAGCTAATAGAACATGTTTTATGCTGAAAATGTTTTTATATTTTTGAATGGTCTTTTTGTTTGTTTTTTGTTATTTTGGAGTATTTGAAGATGTATAATCAAGGAATTCCTCATCATCAAAAGGTGTAGGACCACCTATAAAACTTCTCAATCTTTGTTTATATTGTTTTACTACCACCAATTTAATGTTTTTGTTTAATGGCTTACCTGAAGCCAATGGTATAGGTAAATAATCATCCCATCATGTTATATTAAAATATTTGTACTCATATTAGGAAAAATAACACACATATTTGTAGTATCTATCTTAGCATTCCACTTGACTAGCTAATTTCATCCAAACTTTAGTTTCAAATATGGTTCATGATGCAACATCCACATGGCATAATATTACACACATGGTACATATATTATAGGTAATTAAATGTATCCTTGAGATTTTGGATTAAAAGAGAGTGTATTAGTTCATCCATAGTATGTCCGAATTATATCCCACTTGTTATTATCAATCTAGATATGGTGAAAATATACCCCATCAATATTATAGTAACAGTTAAATCTTGACGATTTTGTCATTTTAAGGGAGATTTCTCTTCTAAAAGATAGGAAGGATTTTGCCTGTTAATTATGTGATACACAATATGTATACATCCATCACTCTTATATTTTTTTAATTATATTATTCATTGTCTCACATTGATTGGTATTATGTCCAATGATCTGATGATTTTAGGTAGAAGTCTATTACCTAATATGTGTCTAGTATAAGGTAAGGAAATCATTCTATGTTAAAGTAACGAAGATAATATGGTGTATATATTATCATATTATGTTGTGCTATATAGCATATTGTGTGAATAATTTTGGGAATACTCCACATTATTCACATGATGTACTTAAATTTAACCTTTATACGACTGACTCAATGTTTTTAACCAAGAAGGATGTATTGAGTAACAAGCATTTACATGCTCATCTACTATTTTTGTTTTTCCCTTACCTAGATTTATTTCTAATTTTTCTATAATTGGATTTATTTTATATGTTCTAAGACCCAAAATTTCAAATAGGTTATGTGATAGGTGTTCAAGTGGATCAAATTTTATTTTTCAAATTTTCTCATCTATCATATCATAGTTAGTATCATCATCACTATCATATTAATCTAAAAAATGACCATATTTTTGCTTAGTATTGACCAATAATTGAAGCTCAAATATTGGGTTATTTTTTAGTTTTATTATCTCTTTTGGTAATGGTCCTTACTCTTTATGTGCATTTATGTGTACCTTAGAATTTAGTGACTTATTTTCATCTAGAGACATAGAATCCTTTATACTTGACTCACCTATTTCATACATGTGTATCTGATGAATAAGGATGTATTGTTTATGTGGTACCACTATAGGAATGCCTTCAGTTCAAAATGTATCATTTTGTAAAATTTTAAGGGTTCATATTCAATATGCATGGTTAATAGGGTCCTATCATATATGAATTTTACACATCATTAAAGTGTAGATGGAAAAAAAACCATTAAATATGTCCAAGGTCTACCCAAAATTAAATTATAATGTAATGATTGAGACATGACCAAAAAAATATTTGAAACTATTTTTACTCCCATTATCACATCCAATGTGATTTGACAAACTAGAGGGCTATGAGAAAATTTAAAATACTTTTTTGTGCATAACCATTTTTAAATAAAATTACAGCTAATACCCATGGTGGTTAGGAATTTTATGCTACAAATGTATAGGAATGATCCATTATCAACAAGCACCATTTTGATGCCTTTGTTTTTCATGGTTACTTGTATAAACAAAGATTATATTTGGTCAATAATATCTTTAGATGTTAAATATATTATATAAAAGGTAATGATCTTGGCATTATTTTTTAAATATTTCATGATATCCACAAAATAAATAGTTTCAATATTACTTGTAACTTGTGTCTCATGTAATGCCTCATATGGGATATCTTTATAAACATTTGATTATTTTAGGAGATCAATGATTGAAATTTAATCATGTGTATGAATTGGTAAATAATTTATTATCCCTTAGATTTTATTGTAATATTAGGTTTAGGAGGCACCTATTGTATATTAAAATGTGGAATAATGGGTTAAACACCCTTACTTATTTGATTAGTAATAATATAGATCATGGAATAAGATATAAATAGTGGGTAAATAATGTGTGCTAGATGGTAACTATCATTGAAATAAGATTTAGTAATAAAAAATGGTAGAGAGTATGAACATTGGAATCTATATATTGGATCTATAACATTTTAAAATTAATTTTGAATAGATATCAAGTGTTTTTTTCTATGTAAATCCCTATAATTATTGGCACAAATTTGCTTAATAGTTTTGATAATGGAAGTAATGTACAAAAACATAGTAATTATGATAATTTGAAAGACAAAATGGGTGACACAGGAAATTTTGTATAATAATTAGGGACAAATAATAGAAAATTCATAAAAACCTAATTAACTTAGGGTTTAGAGTTTAAATATCTAGTTGACTAAATGTTTAACCCTAAAATGGTCTAGATTGGGATTATCTAGAGTTAAAGGGATAGAGATAAGCCTACAATATAAGGGTGATAAACTATCTTTATATTAGGATAATTAGATGTTAACCTCAAATATAACATATGTTGAATTCATTAAAATAATATCAAAATAGTAAATTAAAAATTGTTAGATATGGAAATGACAAAGAAACAATGTATTTTACTAGTTCTAATGTTAATGTATTCCTAGTTATAGAAAATGCAAGAAGCTAATTAGAATATGATTATGAAATAGTCATTATCTTCTATATTCATTACTTTTATAGCTGTAAACATTGGTGTAAGCCTAACACAATTGTATAAATACTGCTATCTAAACCTGATGCAAGTGTCATGTACATAATACCTAATGGAAAAGGATGCAACCACCTTAGTGCTTTCAGGTTTGTATTCACCTTCACTCTAGTTCATTTAGATATAGG
>JARHVA010005990.1:432500-447500 GCA_037957365.1 Torreya grandis
TGTTGATCTAACAATAATTGAATATTGCACTAAGACTTAGACATGTATATATTTTATCATAATGCAAGTGAGTCAAGAAAATACTAATAAATCAACCTAGTTATTTAAGGCTATAATAAATCAATCTAACATAACCTTAGTTCCTTTTTCTAGTATATTTAGATATACATAAGATTACTTCCCTTAAATTTATAAGAACTAGATAAATCACAGTTTTCAAATGCCATGAAACATTTACTAGCATTTATTTATTAACCCATACCATCAATATAAATCCTTCTTAGTCAATCCATCAACATGTTATCTTTAAAAATCATATGTAAGATAAATCACACTCTAATTCCATTGGTATCGAAACCAATCATTTGATAAAACAACTAAAATGAATAACTTTGCCAAGATTAAGTAACCAACTTATTGGTAGTATGCACATGGGGCAATGTGTAGTCTAATAATGATTTAGATTAAAATGATACAATTCCTTGAATGTGTTTTACCATATTTTCTATTAAAAAATTAATTCTTGTGAAAACTAGTGTAAAACTAGATAGAGATCATAATGCTAAAGATATACAATTAATAACAATTATAATTTGAGACTTGCTAAATATGGTAAACATTTATTTTTTAAAACAATTAATAAGAAATGTACTTATATTAAAACTGGAATTATATTAAATTTTTTGGATATTTCAAAGTGTAAATAATCAAGAAATAATATTATGTATGATTATATTTAGAAGTAAAATATAAAACTACGTGTAGACATGTTTGTGGCCCCTAAACATCAATATAGGCCAATCATGACTATTAAGTTTAGACTCATCATAGTTGATCATAGATCATTTCGTATAGTCAAAATTAGAAAGAAAACATAATTATGATAATTTAAGATCTATAATATAATATTAAAATATTCCAGGATAGGAACACATTTCTAGGATAGTAGTGAAGGTTGGTTGTGTCATTTGATTACAAACTTGTCTACATTGACTATGATGATAATATGAATTTTATGTCTTACACACTTATATTTATGAGTGGGATGATATTTTTTTATTAATATTATGATTCATTAATGTTTTTTTATTTATTTATTATTTGTTTTAAAACCCTAGGGGTCTTTATGAGAGATAAAAACATACAAAAATACATGAGTATAATGGGTTGAAATAACCCTAATCACCCTCTTAATGATTAAATTTTGCCTATGTATCTAGATAATATAAATAGGTAAATAAATACACATTTAATTATGCCACCTTTAGTGATTTTTCAATTATGTTCCTTGACTATATGAATGCAAATAAAAATATGGATTGGATATTTGATAATGACAACTATTTATTTTATCTGGGATGATTTGGATTTGGATCATGTCTCCTCATTATGAAAGATATTGAATTTGATAATATTAAGGATTATTTTCTCAATGTGAATAATTTTTAAAGTTTTAAATATATATTTCCAAGATTTATCAATATATATTTCCAATGGAATAACCAAGTGTCTTTGAAATGAGGGTTTGATTTGCTTATATAGTGAAATATTTTGAAATTTTCATTTAGTCAACCTTATTAAACATGAGGGAAGAAAAAAAAAAAAAAAAATTAAACTATTAATTAATTATATTTTTATTAGTCCACTCTATGTGGATAAGTCCATAGTAGCATACATGTATGTCTAGCATGGATTTATACTTGAATATCAGTGACACATGTCTTGAGTTGGAGATGGTCTGGGCATAGTATAAATTAGTTTGAGAATTTTAATTTAATATTTATATATATTTTTGATGTCAAAAAAAAATTGATTACATATATAGATAAATGTATTATATGAATGGTGAATAATGTTTGTGTATTTGTTTGCAAGTCATGTAGTTTATGATGTGTCAATAATTAACATTATTAAGTACTTATGATAAAATTTAGGTATCTATAAATCCACCCATCCTAAAATTATTATATTAATTAAAATTTATATATTAATGTATAAATAATTAAACTTGAGTGTTTACAACATATTTTTTTATTGAGAGGATACTCCAATTAGGTATGGCACTCTAGTTTAGCAAACCATGTAAAAACACTTAAATTAGTTATTTGTGAATATTTAAAAAAATTAAATTTGAATGAGATAATTTAATTATTAAAAATATATGTATATTAAATTATGTTGATATCTAACATATAAAATATGTATAAACATTCCCCGTTATTAACGGACTTAGAGAATTTGAACCATTAGAAAATTAAGCGTGATCAAATCCCAATTTTGAATAAATAACAAAGCCATTGAGTTAGAAATATGTATATTAAAACTATTATTAATGTTTAAAGTTTCCCAATTTACTAATCCAAATAAGGTGGAACCATGATTGGGTTTTTAGAAGTGATGTCAAGGTCATTGAGAGTCACTAGACTTAAATTACATCACTTGTAATAAAAAGATGAAACAACACAATGGGTTTGATATAATTAATGTCAAGGCTATTTAATACCACTATAATCAAATGTAAATTACCCACAATATAAAAAAATCATGCCACTATAGACATATCTATATTTTTATTTCATGATAAAAAAAATAATGCAAAATATTCATATTCCCATCATGACCTCAGTGCTAATAGATTTGAATTGAAATGAACATACATTCTTCCTTTGAATTTTTAAACTATAAATTATGAAATTTTAAAATGTGCATGAACAAGTTTTATGGATTTTGATCCTTAAAATTGTGCATGAACAAGTATCATGCCTTATGATAGTTGAATGTGTGGATGAACAAGTATCATGCCCCAACTTAATTTATGCAAAATGATATAGAATGTTATGAATATATATGCTCAACTATAACTATATGTGAAACTATAAATTTTTATCTTGTAACTATTTTTCACATTTCCATCTATGTGAATTCAAGTGCATATGAATTTGAACTTTGATATTTTTTCAAAGTGAGTGCATATACATGTAGTATTCAACCATAATATTTATTTTATATCTTAGTAAATGTCATGTATGTGAATTTTAAATTAATTTCAATATTTAAAATGTGTAATTTTAATATTTAAAACATGTATTATATATCTTTGAAACCTAGACTTTGTCATAGAGTCTGATTTGACATTACTTTGAATCCTTGAAATAAATATTTTAAATTTTTTAAATATATATACCATCCCAAATTTTATGTTATTTATTTATGGAGGCTTGGATATATATGATAATCCCATTATTATTCCCCCCATTTTGAGATAAAGGATGTGTCGTTCAATTTTCTTATCTCAAAATAAGAGTTAATTACATCACATCATAAATATATAATCATTTAGCATTATGTCAACATGCAGAGAGCATGGAATAATAATAATTTAATTGTCTCTAAAGCATGTACGTAAAATATTAAACTCAAGTCATATAATTACCATGTATAGATAGATATAACGATGAGTAATCTACTAAAGTAACCATATCGAAAGTATATTATGTATTAAAAATTACATGATATGTATTATGGAACCACTAATCAAGCTCATATAACACAAAAATCACAACACATAGTTACAAACTATATCACACAATAGGCCATGAGGCCTCATATAAGGGACATGTTAAAATTTTGTGCCTATAATAAAACATTACGCACATAGGGCCGATGACCAAAAGAAATGGACATGTTGAATTTTTTCACATACCAAGAAAATATTACACATATAGGGTGAAAGGCTAAAAATAATGGATGTTTTCAAATGTCACACATATCAAACTAATATTTCACACAAAGTGCTAGGGTCCATAAAAATTAGACATGTTACAATGTTTCATAATCCATGCACAATAAGAAAAAAATGTCCTACCTATCATGAAATAAATTTAAAAACATATATGGATCATAAAATAAGCAAAAAATATTCTACATACTAAAAACATATTGTACACAAAGGGCCAAGGGATTCAAACAATGGATGTGTTCAAATGTTGCACATACCAAGAAATATTTACTCAAAGTTTAAATCAATTTAAGCCTTTTATAGTGAATCCTAAGGTAGTACCTTAGATAGTTCAAATGTTTTAAAATAAACTTAAGCAATGATACCTTATACTACTATATAATAAATTCCACAAAATCATGAACCTTCCCAAGTTAAACATCCTTTAAAATATTCTATGAACAATGATCTAAATAGTTATACTATAACACTTGATGCATTTTTAGATTCATATTCAACTACATGTATCACTCTCGATCTATGAAAAGTCACATGCCACCTATATGATATATGCACACACTTTGGTCTTCCCATTGATTGCATCATAGGATAGTTTATTTTCAAAAATCTTTAAAATTAAAAAAAAATCAAATAAATCAAATATAAAAAAACATTCAAATATTCAAAAAATCCTAAAACATTCAAAATATGTTAAAATAAAAAGCAAGACCTCAACATGACATGTGTTTCTAATTTAACTCTTTACATATGTTATTTTATCATATATTCTAGTATATATCATATTATTTTTCAAACACAAACATTTCAAAATTTATGAGTATGATTCAAGACATACGTATTAAACATGGATCTTAGATATTAGATTCCCTTCTAACTAGTGGGCATGCCTATATTGGGGGAAGATAAATTATACATGTTACATTATAAAATGTTGTATCTGTCTATGATATAAACTGTCATGTTGAGCTACATATATTACAAGTGTCTTGGTAAACATTCATATTTTACATTTTTTTTACTTGAATATGCTTCTTTTATAAGATATGAAAGAATTTAAACAACATAATTCATTATGAAGATATTTTGTAATTCATCATCTTCCATATATTTTTTATTTTAGCTAGAATATTTTTGTACCAAATAAATATTCAATGATTATCTCATTTGACCCTTGCATGAGTTTTAAAATTTTTAAATGAGATATACTTTCACCAATGTTGATAGAGTATTATGGTGGAAACTAATTTTCAAAAGGATTGAATGCTATAATTAATCATAGTGGGAAATCATAGAACCATTCTAGAAAATAATCTTTGAGCCTTATTCAAAAGGCTTTTGTTATTAATTTTTCATTATATGCATAATCTAGGCATGTTTCATGGAATGATGAAAGATGTTTACAATCACATTTACCTTCATAGAGTGGTAGCTTGGGAGATACAAAGCTTATTGGTAATTTTTAGGAGGTTATCTCATGTGATAAAGGATTATGAAGAAAATTATTTGAGTCTATGAAATGATTAGATCTAGATAAACCTTTCTCTAATTTCAACACTTTAGCATGTAAGTCTATATCAATTTTCTCAAGAAAGTATGTACTAGGCAAGGTTGGAGGTGGACCATGGTTAGTAATCAAGGGAGGTTCATATGATGCCTATGTATAAATAGGCATAATAAATTGTTGAAAAACCCATATGATGCCCCCATTACTAGAGATGATGGCACAAATGTGTCTTTTTATGTTGATATAGGAATATAATCAATAATATAAATTGAAAGATTTGAAGTGGGAAGATATTTTTTCTTGACGTAGGACCTTGAGCTAATTTATTTTGCTCATATATTGTAATGTATAATAATTATTCAATATCATGTGGATTATAATTAATATATTCAATGAGATATTTGTCATTAACTTCACTCACCTAATTTTTATTATTTTACCAATCTCAATGGTCTTAAAAATTCCATAAATAGGGTGTGTAGTATGCCTTATAAGACTTTTAATGTAAAATTATTATTGTTCCCAACTCATACTTGATTTTTAAAATTATTTCCTTTGACATTGTTCATGTTTACATAACAATTAATTAGAACAAATAATTAACTCTAATTGTAAATGTACATAATTTAAATATAATTTAGGAAGTTAAATAATAAATAATGTAATAAGTACAAAAATATACAAAATTTACAGAAGTTGTAAATTTCTAAAAATAGAAATTAAGGTTAGGTTTAAATAATAATCCTTTAAAATTGATTTATTTGAGAATGTGTTATCTTTCAACTAAATCTAACTATATATAATAATATTAAAATATAAATACATCATAAAAAAGGATCCCTTGTATATTTAGATAAGGTCTTAAAAGGAATACAATGTCACAATGTGTCATTATCTGATACTAAATAATTTTCCACATAGATTGGGAATTAGATCTTAAAAAATAGGCTTGTTCACCCTAGTATGTGGATGAATTATTTTTATGTGGAGATTGATTTGATGTATCAAATACCTCTAAATTTGATTACCTACTCCTTAAAAATCACACAAGAGAGATCAAATGAAAAATAGTAGAAAATGGGGAAGTGGGATATGGTCATGCTATTCTAGAAAAAACCCTTATTGACTGTGTTGATGGTCAAATTTTTTAAGTCAACGAATCAACCATTTCACCTATCATGAAAGTTAAGATGGAATCATGTTATTCTAATAGAATGGATATAATAGGTCATGAATGATATTATATATATGAAAGGGGTTTTTATAAATGTTCTAGGAAATAATAGGTAAGTCAAATAATGAACAATACTCCATTATAATTCATAAATCCAATATCTCTAAAATGAAATGAAAGTAATCAAATTATGATTATATAATATAATGTATCTTATATAAAAAGTCTATGAATAATACAACCTCTGAAATGAAAGATCTATGATCCTTTGTATTTCTATTTTATCGATCAACTTTCAAATCTTTGACATTTTCACTATTCTCAAAATAAATCCAAAGAGAAGAAAAAAAATGAACCAAAAGATTAAAAAAATAATTGGGAATGAAAAAAAAACAAAAAAAATTGAAAGGAACATGAACATATTAATTGATACAATCTTTGAGAAGAGACTATTTCAAATTATAAACAACTAACTAGAATTAATCTAAAAATAAGAACTAAACAAATAATCAACTTTGATCTAAACTAAAATTAATGAAGTAAACTAAGCTATAAAACATATAATAGAAATAAAAATTAATTTTACACCAATTAAGTATAATAAATAAATAAAGTTAAAATAAAACACTTAGATATATTAAGTGAAGATCAAAAAAAGAAATTAAATTAACAAACTTAAAAATAAATAAGTAAACAAAAACATAAACCTAAAATGTAGAAAAAATAAATTAGGAAAACATAATTTTTAAAAGTAAATGAAAGAATAAATTAACATATAATAAATTATAAATTCAAATTTAATGGTATTAATTAATTAAATCTAAGAGAAGATATGATAAAATAAGAAATCTAAGACCAATGAAAATAAAATAAAAATTGAAAATAAATATGATTAATAAGAAATATAATAGATTGCAAGTCTTAAGAGTCATCTTAATAAAAATAGATTACTAATTTTTTGAGAAACAAGTTCAAGTACAAGATATATTTGATATGACAACTATTACAGTTTGAATAAATCAATAAAATGACACATATGGTGATGTAATCATTATTATTTAGGTCAAGTACTTTAGATTTTGCACATATGATTGCATATATGAAATCAACATAAGATATTAGACTTAATAAACTTTAGTTAATATAATTATAAATTAAATAGGAAACTTGAATATACCTAGACTGATTAAGCATATTACTTAATTGCCTAAAGATGTATTATTGGTCTATCTATAAAAGTTGTATTATCTTAGAGATGTTATATAGTGAAGAAAATGATGGAAATTTTTAAGTCAACCAAAGTCTTTAGAATACTTGTGTGATTTTTATCCATTTTTGATGTAACTTTGATCCCCTTTTACATAATCTCCTCAATATATGGTTAAGAAAATAAGTTATAACTAACTTTAATTAGTTACTTGTTAACTTTAATTATCTTTAAGAAATTCAATTAGTTAACTTTATAACTTGACATTATGTTCAAGAGTTTTAATAAATTCTTAAGATCAAAATTAAATAATAATAGACCAAAAGACAACTCTAAACGAGTGGGGTCAATTAACTCATTAAAATCATTTTAAAACAAAAAAACAAAAATAAAAAAATGCCAAAAAACATAATGACTAAATAAATTAAATAATATAAACACTAATTTCATATGCATTTAAGCACTAAATTCAGTAGATATATAATGAAAATAAACATACTATAAAGTATTAGTCTACATTCATATGTCCAAAACATAAAATATACACATTTTCAAAAACTATTAAAGTGTCATAAAAAAAAACTTACAATATCAAGTATCAACAGATAATAGATTTAACTAGCCATCCATTCATCATCAATATCTGACATCATTTCAATTAGAGTATGGCATTTATTTATTATGTATTCAATATAATTCATTATAGTTTTAATAAAATTAACTAATTTTGTGCCCAACTCACTATATTCTTCATCAACATCCAACATTACCTTATTAACCATCTTTGTGATCATAGATGAATCTATAGTTGAAAGACTCGTTGAATGCCTTTTACCTTTCAAAGAAACAACCTTGTCTCTATCATGTGAATAATGTGAAAACTAGTCAATAATTAATTTTTAAGACCCTAAAGCTCTATTAATAGGTTCAAGAGATGGATATTTTGTATTCAAAGGCACAAGAGAACATATATGCAACTTTAGTATAGTCAACCAAAACTCATTTTCAAGGGTAGATGTTCTGTGTGTAGGTAAATTTTGGGGCTAAGAATGTACGGTAATATAAATATGTTGAGAAGAATATCTTCGATTTCCTCATCTATGAGGATGATCTCTGTAAAAAGGGAATCTCTATCCACTATTTCCATGGTCAAAAGTAGAATTATATGTCAAAGTGTTCAAAGTATTCTAGAAAATATGGTTAGATACATCAAAGTAAAGAGACATCTGAGTACCATGATTAAAGGGTTTAGAAAAATCTCTATCACCCATATGGCCACAAAAAAATTGACTCTTATTATCATGAATTTATTGAGGAATAAATTCTCTTTATTGATTATTATTATGATGCCCACAAATATTTATATATGAATGACGTGAATGAGGAGGATTCCAACTAGACATCTTTATAGTAAAATATAGGATCATAAAGTCAAAATCAAAACATTTGGTTATATTTCAAATCATGATCTATCAATGTATAATAAAATATACGAAAATATTATAAATAAGCTATCAACCATCTAATTCAACAATAAATGAATGAAATCTCTTGTAGAACTTATCAAAAATTTCAATAGAGGATATTTAAATTTTGCTTTAAAAAAATCCATTCCAACCAGGATATTGATAAAAACATCAATTAGATTTCTATTTAAACCTAGAAAATTATTAATATGAATTTAAATCCATATATCCATGTTCCTAATGAGCACCATATATTTGTCAAACAAACTCTTGTTCTAAATAATAATCATTAAGGTGACTGAAATACTTATAATATCTATGTACCAATGAATTTCAAAATCACTATAAAGACCAATCATGATTGAAAGTTCATCCCTCTGAGCCAAGTAATGTATTTGACTATGTTATAATATCGAATTATCCTTTTTCAACCATCTAAAACTAGATATGCATTCAATACTTAAATACTATTATACATGCTTACTACAACAACTAGAATCAAAATAGTGTCAGATACTAAGATTATTAAAATAAAAATATTAAACACTTTCAACCCTGTTTTGCTTTTACAATCTAAATTTTATGTGCATAGCATAAAAAACATATTATGTGTTCTTAAAAATTATCCAATAGTTTCACTTTGACATCAAATGCATCTATTCAACCACATTTATAAAATATCCATAATATCAAAATGAATTATATCATCAAAGAGAGGTAAATAGTCTATGTATAAACATCTTAATGAAAATGTCTTAAAATAGACATTGAAGCAAAGGTCAAACCCTTTAGATTCAAAAAAATGTGGTTGTCAAACTAGACATTAGAAGAACATGTTAATGAATGGTAGAGTACCCCTATTCAAGGTTCGGTCATGTTCTCCTTGGCCATGAAACTGAGGCATGTCAAAAAAAAAGATTAAAATATGGAACAAATATGTGTTTGGCAATATTTTCATTCAAAAAAATTTCATAGAAGAGGAGATTCGTAAAGTAGAATTTTAAATTTTTGTCTCAGGTTACACCTATGATCTTCAATTAAAGTAAAAGGAACTCCTTAGTAGACACCATAATATTGAATCAAATGAACAAATGTAATGGAAACAAAAATCTAGGAAGTTATGGCTAAAAGAAGGGGACAAAAATAAAAATTTCTTCCACACCTCAGTCTCTAGGAATATGAAAAATAAACTCATTATAGAAGTTCAAGGAGAAGATGGTACCTAGTACAGAATAGAAAAGTAAATTATAGTTCATTTTATCAATTATTTCAAATCCCTTCTCACCTTATCTCTTAATCAGGTATCCAAGCTCAAAGATCAAGTGGATAATCTCTTCAATGAATTTTTTTCTCTACAAGACCACACATCCATCCTCACTCCCTATTTGTTGAGGAGATCAAGTGATTATCTTCTCTTTAGAAGAGGGTAAAGCCCATAGACTTGATGGTTTCCCCCATTTTTCTTCCATGTTTTTGGGATATGATCAGCTAAGATGTCTAATTGGGGGTGGAGGAATTTTTTGAAGTAGGTACCTTACTCCAAGAATTTAACAACACATTCCTCCCCAAGAAATAAAGATCTTCTAGAGCATCAAAATTTAGACCCATCAACTTGTGCACTAATTTTTATAAAATCTACACCAAAGGCCTTTTTCCCAAACTCTAGCTTCTACTCGACAAAATAATCATGGAATAGTAGGGTGGTTTTATATATGGTAGTCAGATTTTAGATGGGATCATTATGGTTCATGAAACTATCCACTCAATTTCTCACTTAAATTAGTAAGGCATGTTCTTCAAGATAGATATGAATAAGGCATACAACAAGGTTTCTTGGTAATTCCTTGATAAAATATTGGATAGATGTGGTTTCAACACACATTTTAGAAAATTAATTTTCTCTTGCAATTCCAATCATTTTTTCTTGATGATAATCAATAGAGTCCCCAAGGTTTTTTTTGGTAGGGAGAGGATTAAGATAGGGGGATCCTCTCTCCCCATACCTATTCATCATCGTAGCTGAATCTTTGAGTTGACTCATTTCATTGGCTAGAATCACCAATATCATCAAGGGTATTATAGTTACCCCTAATACTAGTTTGATCACTCACCAACAATTTGCTAATGCCATAATGATTATGGGGGAGGCTTCAAGTTCAAAATCTAGGTGTTTCAAAAACATCCTTAAGGTTTATGAAGAGGTTTTTGGCTAGTATGTAAACTTATTCAAGATCTCCCTTTTATTCATTAATACCCCCTTAGCTCTTCAAAACAAAATTTCTAATATTTTGGGTTGTGTCATAAGGAATATCCCATTTATGTATCTCATCACCCCATTTTTCAATGGTCCTTTGACATCTAAATTTTAGACTCCCCTTATCAACAAGATCAATAAAAAATTGTCAGGATAGAAGAGGAACCTCCTATCACAAGCTGGGAAACTCTAAATTTTAAAAATTTCCCTCTAAATAATCCTACTTTAATTTGTGTCTCTATTTTCTATCCCAGGTAGAGTCACTAATCAAATTGAGCACATTTAGAAAAAAAATCATTTGGAGTGGTTCAAAAGATAGATTTATATTCCCACTTGTCTCTTAGAATCAAGCTTATCACCTAATCTCTAAAGGAGGTATGGGTTTGAGAAGCATTAAATCCATGAATCAAGCTCTCCTTGCTAAGCAAGGTTGGTAGGTAGTTAAGAAGGAAAATTAATAGACTAATATCATTAGAGCCAAATATCTTATTTTAAGGGGAGGCCACTAATTCATATCAAAAACTGATTTGAATAACAGTTCAACTTTTTGGAAAGCATTACAGGTAGGCAAGGATCTGTTGTGGTAAGGCATCAAGTGGAATGTAGGTAGAGGTAATATTTCTAAATTCTAAGGTGACCCATGAATTAATTCCCCCCTTGAGTCCAATTTTATAGACCTGGACCAGATCTCCTTTTTCAAGGAAAACTATAGTCACAAGGTGGTAGATTATTGGGAAGTAAGGAATGGGAGGAAGTACTAGAAAGTCTTGACTAAAATTGGGATGGATCAATATAAATCCTACATGCTCCAAGATTTGAATTAATCCATATAATACATTCATAGTAGTTAGTTTTATAAGGAGGATTATCTTATTTAGAAACATGAGCCTAGTGGTCTATACTTTGTATGTCTAGTTTCTCCTCTCTTTAGGGATAGGAAGCTAAATAATTTGAATAGGTAGTCCCTCTGGATAAAAACCTGATTTTAAAAATAAGTATATTCTTCTAGCTTACAGCCTAGAATAAAATTTTAATAGTGGATAACCTGATCAAAAGAGGTTTTACCATCCTAAATAGACATTCACTCTGCAAACAAGAAGCTGCGATAGTGGAATATTTATTCCTCTCTTATCATTTCACCTCATTTATCTTTTATCTATTCTTCAACATTTCTAACTTATCTACGGTCATGCCTAGTCCATCATAGACTTAATTACCCAATGGAAGCCTCCCTAAGAGGCCCCCATACTATCCTTTTTATGGAACCTGGCCCTCCCCCACATCTTTTAGGGCATCTAGAAAGCCAAAAATCTATGCACCTTTGAGAATCATCTCCATTATCCTAATTTGAAATTTAAAAGGATCTTGGATATTATCTAAGAAAACTAGTCAAGCTATGCTTCTTCATTTGATCAGCCCAACTCTCCTCTCTTATCTAGTATTATGACCTAGCTTAACCTTGTTATTTTTGGTAGAACCCAAATTAAAGGGGTTGATAGGTCTCTATTTAAATGGTCACCTCTTATTCTCTAATGGGTTAAATTAAATTTTGATGGGGTAGAAAAGGGGAATTTAGGCCCAACTGGAGTAGGTGATTTGATTAGAGACTCTTCAGGAAATATCAAAGTAGCTTATGTGGGGCCCTTAGGGATCTTAACTAACCAAATTTTGGAATATACTACATTACTTTATGGCATCAAAGAGGTGATTATAATTGGATTTGAGTTCATTCATATATATGGGTACTTGATGAATATCATAAAATACTTAAAAGGGATCTCCCCTCCTTCATAGAATATATCCAAAATCACTAGTGATGTCAAAAACTTGATAAGTTGATTTAAAGGAGTCCTCATTGAGTACATCTATAGAGAAGGTAATAGCAGAGTATATTTCTTGGTAAATATCATAGTCATTAGAAGTGATTACATCACTTAGCATGCATGTAAATCCCTAAATGATGTGATTTGAATTATCAATATTGATAAAGGACAAGTCACATAAAGTCATGATTGCTAATTTTTTATGATTATCTTGAGATTATAGTGCCATGTGTTTTATTGATATGAAACTCCTATCACCAAGGATTTTCATGAGTGGTAGGCTTTGAGACTTTAGTTCATGATCGTGCTAGGTTTTATATCCTTTGTTCATCATTTATCCCTCTTAGAAAAGGTGTTTGGTAATATTAGAAATAGTAAATCATAGAGTAAGAAAATGGGAGGGGACAAAGATTATGCCAAGCTAATTTCTTGTTTTGATGTGAAAAATAATGATCATGTATGGAATAATATGGTTAAAGGGGGACTCACTCCATTCATTAAATGCTTGGTGGGTCACAACATTATGCTCTCCAAGGTTTTTGCCTGAGGGTGAAAAAATCATGAGGTGAGAATGGATGGGTTGAAGATTCGGATCATGAAGGAACTGATTGGCAAAACCAATGGGATGGTTTGTCATGAATTTAAGGTTTTCAAGGATAAGAAATGTAAAGAGTGAAATCATTAATGTCTTCTTTAAGAAGGAAAAGCACAAACCAAAATACATCTCTAACAAAGGGTTCATATGAGTAGACTTGGCGAGGAAATGGCTAGAGGTTTGTCTTTAAATAATGAAATATATCATGCTTGAGGGTAAACACACTATTCTCTTCTCAAACCATTTTTTGATTTTAAATCATTTTAAGGGACATTATATTAGTATTACCTTTTTCTTGCTACAATCATTGGAAGTGTCTATCCTAAATTTAAAAAAGAATCTAAAGGCCAATTTAATCTACCAGGGCCTTATCCACTTGCTCATCAAGTGAGGGGAGTTGGCCTGGTTTAAAATTATCCTTGATGCCATTGAAATTATTAATGAAAATGAGGATTCAAAGGAAGAAGAGGGAGAGTATCATTCCCAAGTAGATTCTAAATAAGAATAATATGGGCAAGGTTTGGGGGCCTCTAATGTTTGAGAGCATGTTCACCCCAAACCTAATATGAGAAGCCTTCAGTTTCCCTAACTTCTTCAAGAGGAAAGGCGGTCCTAGGGATCCATGTAAATGATGTAATTGAGGATTCTCTATAGAAACTCCACATTAAAACAACAATTTTGAAAATCCTATGTTTATAAAGTACTAAAGAATTTGAGAGTCCTAGAGATTTTATTTGCCCCAACATGTCTAACAACAATGATGGGAAGGCCCTCTAGGCCTTACCCACATAGGTAAATCTTCCCAAAAAGACAAAGAGGAGGAAGGATTTAAGGATTCTAAGGAAGGAAAATATGAGACCCTACACTTGGATCCCAAAAGGAAGAGAAAGGTTATGCATGAGCATGAGTTCATTAGGATTAGGACTAAGGGAAAAAGAAACAAAAATGCCAGTGTAAAGACTAATTAGTTGGTCACTTACTCCAATTCAAATTAGCCTATCTCTCTTTGTTTCCATTTTGGTTTCATTTTAGATTTTTGGCTGATGGGTGGCTAGTATTTAGCTTCCCTTAGGTTATAACATTGGTATTTCTCTCTTATCCTTTTTTTTTTTTTCTTAATCCTGCCTATCTTTCAGTTGTCTTTGTAAAGGGTATAGGCCCTTCAACCTATCTTTCACCTATTAAATAGAAAATTAAAAATGTCTTAACAATAATGGTTTTATTCATAACCAGTGACC
>JARHVA010005990.1:452500-517500 GCA_037957365.1 Torreya grandis
CCCTGATATATCCACCTACATCAAACCATCTTCCTTTCCTTAAGAAGTGAAGTCAAATCCCAAGTGTGATTTTTTATTAAGGAATAATATTATTCCTACATAGAATTATCACACTCAGGTATACCTAAATCCTCTCAAAAAAAAATTAGATTAGAAACCAAGAAAATAAATCATGTGGACCACTATGGTAATCTACCCGAGTATATATATCATATGTTGGATCACTTACCCAAGTACCCATGCTTTGAAGTGTAAACCTAGACCAAAAGGCCCAAATGTGGGATATTAAAGTTTTTAATTTTCATCCTTTGAAACATGAATAGAGGTGGATGTGGATGACTACCCATCACTATCCTTGATTTCATAACTAGAAGAAGAAGAAAATCCTAGCTTAGTAACCTACTTTAGAGGATCTGAGTTGGAAGAAGAATCATCAAGTCTAAGTGAATATAATGAAATAAAAGTTATAAGTGTTGATTATTTGGTACTATCCTAAAATTTCACACTTATCTCTATGAAAAACTCATGTATGGATAGATGTAAAAGATGGTACCCCTTGACACCATATATATAACCTAAAAATATGTAAGGCTTGGAATAATGTTGCATATCTTTATTCATCTTCTTTGGTATATGTGCCATAGTTGGAGATCCAAAAACCCTAAAGTGCTCATCTTTAGGTTTCCTTCCATGCAAAACTTCAAAGGGTGTTATGAACTTGAAATATTTGTGAGGAACCTTATTCTAAATATAACAAGCATAATGCATGGATTTAAACCAATACTAAGGTACCAAGGACTTAGAGTGAATCATATATCTAGCCATATATTTCAAGGATATGATATTGCATTATATAACCGCATTACATGAAGGAATGAAATTTTTTTTTTGATGTAAATCACTCCCCTTTGTGGCACAAAATTACTAAAATATGTCACTAACATATTCATCTCTAATGTCAGTTTGAAGAACCTTGATGGATTTCTCAAATTATTTATTAGCAAGTAGCTTGATGTCTTAAAAATATTCAAACACTTAAGACTTTTTCTTATGTAATTAGACCCATGTATATCTTGAGAAAACATTAATGAAAGTGATAATGTACTTATCCCTTATAAAAGATAGACTAGGAAAAGGCCTATATACATCATTATGTACTAACTATAATGCTTTTAAATCCCTCTAAGATTTTCCTTTGTCAAATTTTTCTTTGGGGTGATTTCGAAGAGAGAAACACTCACAAAGTCCCTTAGAGAATTGGAATTGAGGTAAGCCTATATCCATGTCATTTTTGTTAAGTTGTTTAAGGTAACAGCAGCTAAGGTGGACAAAATGCGCATACCATAATTTTATAACTCTTTATAAATGAGTCAGTAATGAAATTAAAGAATAATTAGGTGAAAAATATGATAAGGTGTATAACCTATCTTGGTGATTCACCCTACCCATAGCCACTACATAATCAATATGTAAATCCCTGATAATAATTAAATATGGTAAAAACTCAACCTTCATGCCTTTATTGATATGAGTGATTTGATACATTGATAGGAGGTTAGTTGAAATAAAGGGAACACTTAGAAAATTATTTAATGTTCCTCTTTTAATTTCAATAGGCCCTCTCCCTCCAACTAGTACATAAGTGTCATCACCCAAACCAATATAATATATGCTACAAGGATCTAAGGAAGAAAACTCAAGTAGTGAAGAGGCCACATGGTGAGAAGTACCCAAGTTAGTAACCCATTAATATGTTGAAGCTAAAACTATTACAATAGACTTTACCTTTTCATTCTAATTACCCTTGCCCTTTGCCTTAGTACAATCTTGGGATATATGAATTTTGGTTGATGGATTCATGAACACATATGTTTTTATTCTCTAGGAGATGAGTTAGGTGATATATTTATTTATATGTGCACTTTTTTTCATCATGCTTATTTTTATTATATTCATCACACATGACCTTATCTTTCTCAGGTTTATCATTAGAAGAGGAGGCTTCAATGTTTATTTTGGCAAAGGTTGATGCTATCTTCTTCTTTTGATCCTTATTATTATTCTTCTTCTATTTATTTGAATTATTTGCTTTCCCATTCACATTAATTAGGGATTGAGGTTTTGTGTAATTCAATGTGACCATCTATATCAACTTGTCTTATTTTCTAGTTAAGTTGGCAATAAAATCATCTAAATAGGGCATTTTTCATGTAGTGATTAGTGTCATGGAATGTAGAGACAAAGAGTAAATAGTCATGACCTATTTTAGAGATTATAGAAATAATAAATAATCCATATTATTTATATATTCCACATTCTTTCAACTATAATCTCAAGGACTTGAAATTAGTGAATAAATCATAAAAGGTGTCAAAGTTTTAAGGACATAGAATAATGAGTTCATTCTCAAGATTATGATCTCTCATTACATATTGATCTTTAAAAGCTTACCAAAAATGGTCCATATATCATGGGGTTATTTGTAAATATATAAGTGAAATAGGAGATTAGGTGTTATATAAAGACATAATATCCCATAGGCTTCATCACTAGGTTATACCACTTAACTTTATTTACATATATGCTAGGTTTAATTTCATCACCCATGGTTATCCTATACAAAAACTTACTCCTTACAATGATTACTATATTAGTTTTCCATTCATGATGATTAAAGGAACTTTTTGGGTTGATTTAACTTGATTATATTTTAGTGTTGAGTTGATTATTATTAGTAGTGCAAGTTGTTGTTGTTGTAGAAATTAAACTGAAAGCAAAGAGAGAGAGTAACACAAAAGAAAGTACACCCACCCTAAATAATAAAATGGTGAACCTCCCCTAAAAAAATGTTAAAAATAATTAATGATCAAAAGACATCAGGTAAAACCAATAATTCCTCTATAATAATTAGTGAAAATGTCAAAAATCCATGATTTGAAAGACTAGGTGAGGATGTTGGGCTAAGTCAAAAATGTGTCCAAGACAAGTACACAAAGTTAATAAGTGAAAATATAAATAATAATTGCTATTTAAATATTACCCATAATATATTATTTTTATAAAAAATGATAAAAAAACCTCCATTAACAATGCCAAACTTGACCAATCCTCATATGCATTACTTGTGCATTCAAATAAAAGTAGCCTATTTGACCTTGTTTTAAATAAAACTATTACAAAAAGTGATTTAATATGTTATATTTTTAAAAATGTTATAGAAAATTTTGAAAACTGTTATCTCATTTTTGAATAAATTATCAACCCTTTGGAAACTATAGGAGGCTGCATGGAGTGGTGGCTATAACTAGGCACAATGAGAGTAGACTTAGCAGGTGAAAATGGCATAGACTAGGGCCACCTAGAAGCAACATAGAATGAAGGTCAAACAATCTCCCAAACACACAAAAATATCAAATTCTAAGTTTAGTCCAAATATATATGTTGATACAAAATAAAGGAGATTAAATTTAAGGATGTATGGAGGCACATAGGTCTTTTATAGGAAAATGTAACAAGACACACAAAAAATGTAATCACAAAGAAACCATAGAAACCATTTTAATGGCTTCTAATGAACCAGATTTGCTAAAAATGACTCCACAAAATATGAAAACTCAAAAAAATTGATTTTATACCAAGATTATTTTGTAACTAAAAATCTCATGATTTTAAAAATAGTTTAATAATAATAAAAAATTAGACATATGACTACCACAAGTGACTTTGATACTATATCCAATATGTCACTAGTTTTGGATTAAAAAAATGCAAAGGTGGAGATCACATAAGATGAATCTTGTGTAAACCATAATGTTGTTCAATCAAAATAAAATCACTCAAAGACAATATTGCAAGAGAGAAAAATCAAGTGGGAAAAAGCCTAATCTTTTATTAAGTTGAAAAGCTATGAAAAGAGATGATTACATATAGCAACATAAACAACTACTCCATAAAAGGTGGTCAATATACCCCAAAAATAGACAATTAAATACTCAACAAAAGGTGATAAATATGTTTAACTATACATGAGTAACTCCCATACTCATAATAGGTAGTCAATGGAGTTACTTCCTAGTCACCTGGTCAAATTGCACATATAAGCAAGCTTTTCCATAAAAGTAGAAAAACTTCAAGTGAGGTAAAAAGTCCATAATAAATAAACAAGGGAAAAAATCCTACTCTAATTAGATGTACATGTATATATCAAAAGGAATATCAACCATAAAATAACATCATGTTGTCACACAATCCAATAGAACAAAGAGAGTAATCCATTCTAATAAGTAATTATAATGGTGACTAAAAATGAGATCAATGTAAACCATCTCATCCTTCATATAATCAAATTTAAATTAGATTAACTAAGCATGTTAACTCATAGCATCAATTAAATTTTATCAAAATGAGGTACAATAAGTAAATACATCAAAACCAAATGATTCATATTACATGGCAATTTCAAAAAGTGTCTTTTCATCTAAAAAAATAGTATGCAAATCCTTAAAAGATCAAATAAATCAACTAATCATCCACATGCAAGTCCAAATAAGTAAAGTCCACCTCTCCATTTCTAATGAGACCATCCATAAGTGCCCCTAGACCATCCCAACCATAAATTAGATATATATTGGTGTATTTAAGTAAATATGGAGAAAGGATGAAGAGAAATAAGTAAATTTGAGCTTGACTCAAATTAAAAACATCAACTAAGAAAATAAATGGAACTTGTTTATATTTCAACTCACCAACATTCATTAACCTAGAAAAAATTCTAATGAATATATCTCACCATACTAAGATTCAAAAATTTTAGGTCATATTCTATTTAATGAATATAATATGATCCATAACTACATATTAAATATATACATGCCACTAGTGCATTGAATGCCAATTTATAATATATAATCAAGCTAGAATAGGAACTAGTACTTATTAATAAATGATAATGAAAGATCAAATCTCATCCAAATGGTTATGAATACAAATTTAAAAATAATCATAATCATCAAAACCCTTAGTCATTTGTACCGAAAACACAACTCATAAATTTTGAGTTCAATAGCCAAGTATCCAACCAAAAGAGACATGCATTTTATATCAGTAGTCGAACATTTAACTCACAACCTCAACAATCAAGTAAAAAATGTACAAGTAATGAAACCCAAGTAAGCATCCTCTATGTTGATGCAAAAATGAAACCATTTTTACATGGTAAAATAAAATATTGATTCAATTGAAAACCCCAATGATGAAATAAACCTAGTGCACTTATTTCATTCAAAGTTTCCACAAAATGATTGTAGAAAAAACAAACATACAGCCATGATAAATCAAATAAAAATGATTAAATTTTCAATCAAACCCAAAATGGTTACCAAAAACCAAAATAATTAAATCCAAGCACAATAGTGATAATTTTCATGGTAGGTTTGAACCCCCATACACATTTTTAGGTCAACCAGAAAGTCATTCAACATAGTATTTAAAACCCTAAGTCTGATTAAAAATGTAGTCCATATTAATAATATGGTTTTACATATAAATATACCACAAATTAAATCCCCAAATGAATTGCATCTTATAGGTGTTAAATCCATTTATAATTCAAGGTTTAATTAAAAACTAACACCCACTTATATTTTCACATTTAAAATATAAATGTCAGCCATTAAGAGGAAACAACATATAATAAAATGTAATAAGAACACCTATAGGTGTTTAAAAATTGGATATAAAATTTAATTAGATGATTGAAAGTAAAATGTAAGAATTTATAAGCACCATTTCTTCTTCTTCTCTTTCATTTTTTTCTTCCTTCAACTTCCCAAATTGTAACATGCATTTTCAGGTCATTGTATGAAGGATAAAACCCAAAAACTCCACAAAAATATTTCCCCCATGGATGACACATCAATCCATAACTCCATTTGAAGTATTCATAAATAAATATAGCCATAATGACAATAAATTTACTCTAAATTCCTCATGGTGGCCATGGGTCCAAAAGTTTAGTAGAGTTTCCCCAAGCTAGGACTTCACTAAAAATGATCGAGCTAAATGAAATAAGAAATCATATAACTAAAGGAAGGATATCGACCAAATTTTCATTAGGGGGAGGTTGATCCAATGCAAAAATCCATAAGTCTATGCCAATGCAAACAAACAACAAAAACTATTACCAAGTCCATGGTGGGTAATGTCCCCATGTTTATATCAATTTAAGATAGGATGTAGTCAATTCAAATAATGAATGCCATAAAAATTCTAATCAACATGTTAAGACATGATAGTTATCTTAATGTCATTCACATAAAATTAACCAACACAAGTCATAAACTGGCTAAGTCCCAAGTTCTAGTCATAAGTGACTACAATAAAAAACAAAAAGCATGCCTTGCACTACCTTAGAGATAAACAAATGAAAGAAAAAAACTAGACTATACAAGGTAATGTAAATAAATAAACATATAACCAAATACAAGTTATAAACATTCTAGTCAATCCAAGCGACTGAACATCAACAAAAAACTGACTCTTTATGAGTCAAAAAAAAAAATGGAATAATCAAAATCAAGACTCATAAACATGAGTAGATGAAGAACAAAACAAAAAAATGGCCAATCGATAACATAGTGACAAATAAAATCTCAATTCTTTCATAGCACAATGTTTCTTTTTATTTATTTATTTCTATCTTATTCAACTACTTGGGTATGAATGCAACCTAAATCATGTACCTATCCCTACAGACACATAATAGATGATCAATAGTATATGTACTATACAAGAGTAATAAATGCAATAACATTATTAAATGATAATAAAATTTAACTGATTAATGAATTAGTAACTCATTCAACATGAAATATCTAAGGCTAAAATGAAATTACATAATATAATCTATGTCAATAACATCATTATAGATCAAATCATACATCATAGGACTGTATCACAATAGTAAATAGACAACATATCTAATATTCCATACATATTATACTAAGAAACAAGTAAACAAGTTCAACTAAGAAGTGTCATGACATCCTCCCCCACTTGGAAGAGAGATGTCTTAGTGATTAAAATAACTAAGGATAATATTTCTGAAAAAGACTACCATCTTTTGAAGTAACACTTATTTACAACAAAGGATCCCATTGAACTAAAATTTAAGAAATATGATGATTTCATAGTCTAACATTGTGATGATATAGGATCTTGATTGGATCCAACTACATCTTTTCCTCTTTAGAAACCTAAAAATGAGTCCAATACAAAACATGAGAATGAGTAGTCATGTACTTTATCAATAACACAATATGAAAAACATCATGAATATAGGGAAGAGAAGGAGGAAAGGCTAGTCAATAGGTAATAGGACTATTTTTATCCAAAATTTTAAAGGGTCAAACAAATTAGGGAACTAATTTAGAGGATTTTACAAACTTTATTGAACTTTTCTATAGTCTAATATGCAGAAAAAACATTATTACCAACTTAAAATTCTCATGATGACCTATATAGATCTACGTATCTCTTTTGTCTTTTAGAGGAAACCTTAAGATTTTTCCTTATGATTTCCATTTACATATCATACTCCTAAAAAGCATTAGGACCATAAATAGTTCTATTTTTTAAACTTTCCCAACCAAGTGGAGTTCTACATTTATGCCCATACATACCTTCAAATGGAGACATTTTAATAACAAAATGATATGTTTTATTGTAATCAGATTCAACTAAGTGTAAAATAATGTTCCCATTTACCTTGAAAATTCATCACATACATTCTTAGCATATCTTCCACAATGTGATAAAGCCTTTCCATCTGACCATCTATTTCTAGGTGATAAGATGAACTAAAGCTCAATCTTGTACCAAAAGTAGTAATCAATGTTTTCCAAAACCTTAAAGTAAATATTTTATGTCTATCATAACTAATAACTTTAGACATGCCATAAAACCTTGTTATTTCCTTCACAAACCACTCAATAAACAATATGCATCATTGGTTAAATTTCTAATAATGAAATGGTCAACTTTGGTAAATTTATCAATTACAACCAAAATAGTATCATCTTTTCTTGGATATGTTGGGAAATAAAGTATAAAATCAAGACAAATAATAAGCCACTTACCTTGTGAAACATCATGAGGATACATTAGTACAAATATATGGTAATGTTTTGCTTTCACACATTAACATTCTAGGCATTTTTCCACAAAGTAAACAACTTTATGTTTCAAACCAAACCAATAATTCAAGCTTTTCAACTCATGTGTCATTTTCGTGACACCAGGATGAGTAAAATGAAGTGATGTATGCACTTATTTCATTAAAATGTTCCTTAAGTCACCAAACATAAGCACATAGATTATATTTTGTGTTTGATTAAACCATAAAAATTAACAAATAAGTCAAAAAATATATTTTCTATAGGATTGTTAGCCACACTTGCACTTACCTCTTGGAAAACTTTATCATAAAGTTGTTCTAAAATTTTAGTCCTAAAATTATTATGTAGAATAGACAATAAAATGAGATACATGGATTAGATGAGTACATAAAAAACATGATTATACTTACATTTTACGTAAGAAATATTCATATCAAAATTACTTGGGAATTTTATCCATTTATACTAGTGTGCATTTAGATCACCCTAGGGAAAAAATATTCCAAGCTGAGATGATTATATTTTACTTCTAAATATTTACCTAGTAAAAAGTATTTAAATTTATTCAAAGCTTGTACACTAGTAGAAAATTCAAGGTCATGAGTGTTGTAGTTTTTATTATGATATTTCAATTTTCATGACTCATAAGCCATAACTTAACCATCTTGTGTTACCACCCAAACCTTCCTTGAATACATCAACCTATATTTCAAAATTACAAGTTGGATCTAGTATAATAAGTATAGGTGCTATTGTTAATAGCTCTTTAAGATGATAAAAAAAATATTCACATTCATAAGTCCAAAAAAAATCTTACCCTTACACTAGAATGAAGTTATTAGGTTAGAAAGCTTTGAAATTTTTTCAACAAACATCTTGTAGTAACAAATTAGCCCCATAAAGTTGCATACTTCATGTAAAATTTTAGGAGTAAACCATTCTTGGATAGCCTTAATCTTAGCTGGATCAATAAGAATACCATACTTAGATACTATGTGACCCAAATAATGAATCTCATTTTGAAAGAAATCACATTTAGATAAATTACCATACAACTTATGTTTCCTTTGACTTTGTAACACTAAATTTAATTTTTTTTATGTTTAGATACTATATTAGAATAGATTAGTATGTAATTGATAAAACCTAGAGAAAACATGTCTAGAAAATTTCTAGATACACTATTCATAAGATTCATAAATGCAACAAATGCATTATTTAGGCCAAAGGGAAATTACATGAACTCATAATGTCCATACTGAGTTTTAAAAATGGTCTTATGGATGCCCTCTTCCTTAATTCTCAACTCATGATATCCTAATCTCAAATATATCTTAGAAAAGATAGCTTCATCCTTAATTTGATCAAACTAATCATCTATCCTTTGAAAATGATAAATATTATTGATATTAACCTTATTAAACATGTAATAGTCAACACACAAATACAAGATTTTGTCTTTATTTTTCACAAAGACCATAGGTGCACCCTAAGGTGACACACTTGGCCTAATGCTTCCATTTTCTAGTAGTTATTATAGTTGAGTTTAAGCTCTTATAAGTTTAACACATTCATATAGTAAGGTGCCTTAGATGTAGGGGATACCCTTGGCATTACATTAATAGAAAATTCAAATTATCTCTTAGGAGGAAAACCAATGTTTTTCTATAAAAAATGTAAAAAAAATATTATTCTAATTTTTTTTCATTTATAGGTGTTATTTCCTACATCTATACAACATAAATTGTGCATCCCTTATGTACTTCTTTCTTCAGTTGTAACATTGATAGTAGCTTGCATACTTTAGACTTTAGAAACCCTTTAATTACTATAAAATTTCCTAAATCATCACAACATTTTACCACTTTATTACAACAATATAGATTAGCTTTATGATTTTTCAACCAATCTATACCTAAATTGATGTCATAATAACTGAGGGGAGTTATGAATAGGTCGAATTTGGTTTTAAAATTGCCTGATTCTAAGCTTAGTTGATCAAGACATTTCGAAACTAGCACCCTCTTACCTAAACTAAACTTAACATCCCAACCTTCCCTTAATGTCATAGGATTTTGTTTATATCTATTTAATATATTAAGATTAATAAAGCTATCAATTTCACCTAAATCAAATAAAATAGAAATAGAAATATCATTTAATTTAATTCTAAATTCATTAGGGGTGGCTTGAAAATATGTAGCTCTATTATTCACCATTGTGTACACCTCATGGTTTGTTGATTGAACTAATTTCATCTTAGGAGAGTTATTATGATAATGATTATCAACACATGCCTAACACACTACCATCCTTTAGGGTGATATAGGAATGGTGTTTTCCATAATGCTAGGTACATTTTGACTACCTTGGGTTTGATTTAAAATTTGTAGCCATAGAATTTTTTTGTTTTTTGAAGTTTTTATTCTCCCCTTGAAACTTTTAAAACAAATAGTACTAATAAATCTATGGTTTTGATTAGATTTATTAAAATTCTTAAATGAAGGGGATAGATTATTGATTTTAGAATACTATATAATCTTCTTAAAATCTTTCCTCACCTTTTGATAAGCTTTCTCTTTATTTTCCACTTGAAGAGTACATTCAATGGTAGTAGTTGGATTCTTAGGGTTGGTTATATTGACAACATGCATCAATTTCTCCTTTAATACCAAATTTAACATAGTCACTTTAGTTTATTCATCATGCATGTATTTAAAATAATGTTATAGATTTAAAAAAATGTTTTTATATTTATTTATAATGAACTTTCTTATTCTAATAAATAAAAATAAATTATTTTATGTTTTTAAAATTTTGAGTTGAGATACCTCTTCCTAGACTACGTTTCAAAACTAGGTTAGATAAGAGTCATTGGATGGTATCCCTCTAATACACAGAGATGATTCCACTAAATAGATGAATCTCTAACTAACTAATAAATGGCTACTCTTTCCTTCACATTGGAGGGCATATTGTGTATATTAAATTAATTTTTAGGTTAACCAACCATACATTGACTAAATTACCTGATCCTTCACTTGAAAAGGTTTATGGAGGTAAATTTCATAGTTCTTTGATAATGGGATCAACCAGATTTACAAATTTGTCTTGAAGATGATGCGTAACACCTTGACTTTCTTCTCTAAGAGGCAATTATTCAAGTGGAATACCCTATAATCCATTCAATTTATGTTTTTGGGTTTCTAAATTATTTTGAAGTACATTTAATGTAGTAAGTATCGCATTCAATACTACCTCCTCATTAGCATTAGGATTTTTTTCTTCATTATTATGGTCTCCAATATTATTTCTAAGAGGATTTTATTCCATTTTTGTAATATTACCCATGTAACCTATACCTATACCAGGGTTAACATCCTTCAGGTTGATGTATAACATTCTAGATCTTGTTCTCACCATCATAAGGTGAAACAAGCAACAACTTAGTAAGAAAAACAACAAATAACAATCCCCAAATTTCCTTAGAGAACTAAAACCTTGTTATGATACTAGTACGTAATAATGATAATTTTTCTTATAATACTAAGATAAGAAAGCAAAATAATAATTTCAAACAAAGATAGCATGAAAAATATAATGAGATTTATAACAATGTTATAGACATCACAGGTACTAGACCAAGGCCATAGATTAACAATGACTTCATTAGGAAGTGTTTTATCCAATTAAGTATTTGGATAGAGGAAAGTAAGTGTTTGAATACTCACACACACCTATATATTTACTTATAGTATGGTCTTTATAATAAAGCTATAAATAGCTTATAAACTCACACAAGTACTTGTACAAACCATAAAATAGTTTGTACCTCATTAGGTAATTCAAAAGAGTTTAGTAAGTGACTATAAAAGGAGAAACAAATCCAAGAGAATAATCATCATACTAATATTTCTTAATTAAAATATACAAAACACTCAAACAGTAGGCATTTATCATTGAAGGACTATTTCCAAAATAAATACAATATTAAGTAGTTGTATTCAAAAACTACTCTTAGCTTTAGTACCAAAATGGTAAGTATGAAATTGCTATCCATGTGATCATTTTATCATGATTTCCATAGGAAATCTTGAATTATACCTTAGTACTAATGAATTGGCATTATGAAGATTTACCTTAGATACACATTTCATTTTAAGGGTCTAGAAAAGTTTCATTAGGTTCATCATGATCCATAACTACACAAGTATCCATTACATCTTAATACATTGTTTAAATTAAAATTTTGTACATTGTCCACTAACCATCTCATCACCCTTGGAGCAAAGATTATACCCTTTATTCCAATATATATACATCACTTGGTCAATTTTTGATCAATGTAATGCATCAAATTTGTTTTTATATTTATGTTTCAACAACCATGCTTAAGTTTTGCATAAGAACATTCATAAAAGTTACCATCATCCCATGGTATATATAGGTAATAGTGTCATGTGACTTCATGATAAGGTTTGATGATTTATATTTAACTTTAATTATTTAACAAGTCAAGTGATTACACTAAGTCCATAAGAATTCATAAGTATGACTAAGTCAACTTAGTCAATTGAAATAAATGTATTATTGGAAATTTCTCATTATAGTTTATCCAAGTGGATAGAATTAATTTAATTCCATAAGATAATGTGAAAACATTGGCATGAAGTTTAATTATCATAATAAATTTTAGGTATTATTTCAATTTGTCATTAAGAACTAACAATTCTTCCCTTTGAAAAATATAATAAAGTTACTTAACCTAATTTTAGGTTATTATTTTTAAACTTCAGGATTGTTTAATATATTAAAACTCAAAAGTAAATCTTTTGAGGAAACATATATATAATATAATTCTAATTTGTTTTTATCATATTTGAATATCACTTATAATATTATCTTATATAATAATTTGGAAAAACATTCTTTAATGTCAATATCATCGACCAAGGGTAATTCTTCCCAATTGTATTTAAGATTAAATATAAAGTAAGGTAAGAAATTTATTTCAATCACTAAAGATGATCATTTGACCTTAATGTTTACATGTACATATTATTATTCTTTCTAAGATAAACCATTACAAATATTCCACCTTAAATAATTACAAATAACAAACTAGTACTAGAAACATTATTATTACTATTAAGGGTAATTTAGGTTCATTACCCCAATTATGGGATTCAAACATAGTCACCATTACTAGCATGAAGACTAAGATTCCAAATCATAAATATACTAAAATGATTACTCGTAAAAAACAATTTTACAAAGTTTTTAAATAAAATATCATTTTAAAGTAAGTTATGTTAACTTAATAAAAATATCTCATGAAAAAAACTTGAGTATTTGATATTCCTATATTAATACCATTTTCCAAATATTGACTTGTTCATAAGATACTAATATCAAGGACATCATGTCGCTAATTTTATATCTTAGATAAATAAAATAGTTGTAACATATTATAAAAAAACCTTATATTTGATAAACATTATCATTTAGGATGTCCAAGTAGATATCGAAAGGAATATCAACCATAGAATAACATCATGCTATTAGACAATATAATAACACAAAGATAGTAATCTATTCTAAAAATTAATTACAATGATAACTAAAAATAATATCAATGCAAACCAACTCATTCTTCGTATAATCAAATGTAGATTAGATTCACTAAGCATGATAACTCATAACATCAATTACATTTTCTCAATATGAGGTATAATAAGTAAATATATCAAAACCAAATGATTCATATTACATGGAATTTTCAACATGTGTCCCTTAATATGAACAAACAATATGTAAATCCTTAAAAAATTAAACATGTCAACTAATCATCTACATACAAGTCTAATGAAGCAAAACCTACCTCTCCAATTCAAATGATCTTATCCATACATGGACCTATACCACCCTAATATTAGTTGGATGTGGATCGAGGTAGACATTTAAATATTCACTACGAGAGAGAAACTTTGAGGTTGACTCAAAATAAAAACATCAACTAAATAAAATAAACAAAACTTATTTATATTCCAACTCAGAAAAATTCATTACATTGGCACAAGATCCAATGATTACAACTCATCACACTAAGATTTATAATTTTAGAGTCATATTATATTCAACAAATATAATATGATCCACAATTATGTCTTATATATATACATGTAGTCGGTGTATTGAATGTCAATTTATCAAATATAAGTAAGATAGAATAGGAACTAGTCCTTATTAACAAATAATGATAATGAAAGATCAAATCTTAGAAAAATGTTTATGAATACAAATTGAAAAATAATCATAATCATTAAAACCATTCAACATTTTCACCAAAAATACAACTCAAAAATTTTAAGTGCAATACCCAAGTATCCAACAAAAAGAGACATGTATTTTATACCAACAGTCAACCATTCAACTCATAGCCTCAACAATCAAGTAACAAATATACACACAATGAAAATTGAGCCAACACCCTCTATATTAATCTATAAATGAAATCATATTTTCATGGCAAAATAAAATCATGATTTGAGTCAAAACCCTAATGATGAAGCTAACCCAATGCACTTAATTCATTCAAAATTTCCACAAATTGATTGTATACAAAATAAATGTACAACCATAATAAATCAAAGAAAATGATTACATTTTTAATAAAACCTAAAATGATTACCAAAAACCCAAATAATGGAATCCCAACATAATAATGATGATTTACATGATAGGTTTGAACCCCCATACTCATTTCAAGGTCCACCTAAAAGTCATTCAGCATAGCATTTAAAGCCCTAATTCCAATTAAAAATGTAGTCCATAATAATACTATGGCCAAATAGTCAAATATAACATAAACAAAAGCCCCAAACCAATGGCCTCTTATATGTGTTAAAGCCATCAATAATGTATGTTTTAAATAAAAACTAAAAACCATTTATATTTGTACATTCATAATACAAATTCAAGCCATTAAGAGGAAAAAACCATATATGAAAATGTAATAAGAACACCTATAGGGGTTTAAAAATTTAATACAAAACTTAATTAGATGCATACAAGTAAAATATATGATTTTATAAGCACATTTTACTCTTCTTATCTTATATTTTCTTCTTCCTTCAACTTCCTAACTCATAGCATGCATTTTATAGATCTCTATGTGAAGGATAAAAACTAAACAACTACATGAAAAACTTTCCCCCGTGACTGACATGTCAATCCATAACTCCAATTGAAGTCCCCATGAAAACTACCATCCATAATAGTTACAAATTTTCTCTAACTTACTCATGGTAGCCACAAGTCAAAAATTTTGACAGAGTTTATGCAAGCTAGTTCTTCACCATAAATGGCTGAGCTAAATGAAATAAACAACCATATAACCCAATGAAGGATTTTTGACCTAATTTTCATAGGGGGTCAAGCCAAAGCCAAAATCCCTAATTCAATGCCAAGCCAAACAAATGACCAAAACTAGTACCAAGTCCCTTTTGGTTCATGGACCCATGTTCCCTATAATTCAAGCTAGGATTTGGTCAATTCAAATAATTAATGCTACAAGGAGTCTAATAAACATTCCAAGGTTTAACAATGACCTTAATGTAATTCACAAAAAAATTACCAACACAAATCATAAACCAATTATGTCCCAAGTTCTAGTCAAAAGTGAATAAAATAAAAACCATAAAACATGCCTTCAATGACCTTATCAACAAACAAACAAACAAAACACAATAACTAGACTATACAAGGTAATGCAAAGCCATAAGCACGTAGTCATAGACAACTTATAAACACTCTAGTCAATATAAGCTACTAGACATCAACAAAAATTTTGACTCTTCATGAGACAAAAATAAAATAAGTAATGAAAGAATGGAATTAAATACCTGTAAACATGAGTATATGAAATAAAAAATAAAAAAATGACCAATTGATAACATAGTAATAAATAAAAGATTAGATTATTTTTTTATAGCATAATGTTTCAATTTCTTTATGTTTTTTCATGTTACTTGACTATTTGGGTTTATATTCAACTTAGCTCATGTACCTATCCCTATAGTCACATAATAGACCATTAGTGCTATTTTTACTATAAAAGACAAATAAATGCAATAACAACAACAAATAATAATATAACTAAAATAATTTATGAATCAAAAACTCATTAATCATGAATTATCAAATGTTAAAATGAATGTGAATAATAGATAGCTATCTCAATAACATCATAATGGATCAAATCACAGATCACATAATTTTATCATAGCATTAAATAGACAACACATCCAATAGTCTAGATAGAACATACTAAAAAACAAGTAAACTAAGCTAAGTAGGGTTATGACACAATGAAGAATACAAAGTGTAACCCAGTCTTCAAAATCTAAACAAAATTTATCCACCATAATTGATTCTAAACCACCAAACAAATTTTTCTCAAATGTCCTCTCTCATGAACTAAAATATATGCATGCATAAGGAAAGATAAAACTTATGACAAACTAAAGGAATGAAAGATAAAAATTCATTATTTTCATCATGTTGATTCAAAAATTGACACCATAGTTATATTTTTCATCTCAATAAGCCATTTCAATAGCAAACAAAAATAGATTTATATCAAAATATTTAATACCAAGAAAACATTTGCAGGATGATGTTAAATTCATAAATATGCAGACTTTCACTACAAAATAAATGATTTGTGAAGCTTTCAAAAACACCATCAACTTTATAAAAACTATCAACCCAAAAAAAACCTGAAGACTAAAATATTTTCCAACTAAATATAAAAAAATGTATCAAGTACAACCTTCCATGAAATCAAAGTTCAAAACCATCTTAAAGGAGGCTATATTCCTTTTGAAAAACCACTCAAATATCTATTAGCCTCAAAATTACCTTTCAAATGCAATGAAAAAAATAAAATACTTGTTTATATCCTTATGAGCATGCTAACAAAATTGTAATTTTAAAGATAATAACTATTGCAGAGGTGATCAACATACCTTGCCTATAGTAAAACTAGATGCAAAAAACCTTGTAATCTTTATCCTCTTCCTTGTTCTACTTACATAGCTTTGCTTTCAATTGTAAACTTTGAGAATAACTAAAAAATGTGAAACAATTACCCTTTCTATATGCCAAAATTTTCACTAACCATTCCTATTGATGTGTCCATTCACCATTCACTATCAACAACAACTAGTTTAGTGGTTTGATCAAACTAAGCTCACTATCACTAAGTTACTAATCACTAAAATATCATCCAAATGTCTTTCCAACATATCAAAACCAATTAAATTACATAAAAATTAATGCAATGCAATTTGTTAGACTTTTAAAAAGTCTTAATAAATCTTTGCATGAAAAACCACACCAATACATTAACATCACCCTAATCAAAATGTATTGGTATCACCATCAATAAAATCTGATTATGTTCAAATATTTACTTCAAACCATGATTCCATTTATGATTAATATGTAATATCATATACCACAAACATTTTGTTCTACCACCTTATTAAATAAATATCATGATAACCATATCACTTAACACCCTAATCTTTTTGATTTAGCACTTATATTTTGTTATTTACTTAGATATTTAGCCATTAATTATTAAAAATTTTAATGTATATGTTATATTTAAATAAAACTTATAATATTATTACCTTGGAAATAATAATCATCAATTTTGTAAATGAAATGGAATGATATCAATATAATATATATTCTCAATCCTAACTAGTAAACTTTATGAGATTTAAAATTAAGCCAATGAATCACAAGGTAATTTTAAATAAGCATCTTATCAAGCTTTCATTGATCAATTTATTTATTCATAATAGACAATATAATGCAAACCTCCTCATCTATCAACATCAATATAAAAAAATATCTTGTTTATAACTAAAATAGACAAAGGGAAACTAGGAAGTGTCACTTCTCAAATGACCAAGTCAAATTACAAACAACTACCATTCTTCACATCTTAACCATATGCATACTAAATGTGTTTTCATTAATCACTACTTCAATTTTGAAACCACTTGTTAACATTCAATTGAAAATTTAATTTATAGGATGGTCATAAATTATTGTTTAATGTAAAATGCATATTCAAAATGAAAGAAAATGAATTAAATTCCCATAATTAGTTTTAGACTTTATGACCTTAAGTCATCAATATGACATAATGTATAAGTATATTTGAAATTTTAGAAAAAGAAAGGCGTAACAAGAATAGGCATAGCACTAGAAATTTTGATAGCCAAATTTAGTAATGAAATGGGATAGTAATAATAAATTGACTATTTAAAAGATAAATCACTTGAGAGTGTGATCTAGGTTCAATCATTTCTCAATTATCTATATATGAACCCCTTTAATCATGATAAATTATTAATGGATGAAGTGTTTATCTAGAATGGCATGGAGAATGTGATAGATTAGATAAGGGAATACAAGATGGAAATACAATCAAATACAAAAAGAATCAAGTCTAAATTCTAAAAATTAGTAATGTTAGTAGCTCATTTATAACTAGTTCATGCTTATTCATTAAAAAAGAATGTAAACTTATTATATTAAATATCTTAAGCATAATTTATATACTTACAGTGATATGGTAGCTTTATTGTACTCTACCTTAAACATAATGAAAGCTTCCACTACTGTAACCAATATTGATATGATCAAAAAATAATAAAAAGTAAACAAACACCAAAAATAAATCAAATCATAATGAAAAGAAAACAAGAAAAATAAAATAAAAAAGGATTTATTGATAAAACAATTTCAAATGATGTCCTTTGACTAAATAGAAAAACTAATTTTATCTATATCTTACAAATATAAATAAATTTTACAAAGTATAGCCATAGTTTTAGATGGACCCAACAAAAGAGAATCAAATTTATGGTGTTTACATGAATCTTCATGTGATTTGTCCCAATAAAGGATAAGATCACCTACTTTGAAAATTTTATGGTATATTTTTTTGTCAAAAAATTTATTTAAGTATTATTTTATTTTTTCTAACTTCTATAATGTAGTAGTTTTAGTTTCATATAAGGCTATTAAATCATTAAGTCTTTGTTTAATTAAATTAGTATCACTCAAAAAATATTGTAAAGTAGTATTAATAAAACAAATCTAAAGTTTAATTAGTAATGTAGATTCAAATCCATAAGATAGCATAAATGAAGAATATCCAATAGCTAATTTAATAAATGTATCATCATCCCTTAATGCTTCAAAAATATTAAGATGAAAATTCATTTCATTTTCACAAACTATTTTCTTCAAAATGGAAATCAATTTTTTATTCATTGATTCAACTTGTCCATTCCCTTGAGGATAATACTTTGATGAATGATTTTAAATAATAGAATAACATACTAAAAACTTTAAATATTAATTTAAAATAAATTTAAGACCAATATCTAAATTAATTTTTTATAGCACCAAATATAGAAATCTTTTGAATTTATAAGAATGAAATGACTTGAACTATAACATAACTCTTAAGTGATTTAGACTCATGCCACTTCATAAGAACTCGTAAGTGCTTTAGCCTGTTGACACTTCACAAAATAATCTATATTAGTTAGAATATATTGATGACTAGTAGAAGAAGGTGGATGAATATCATAAATAAAATCAATTCTCCATTTTGTAAACAGTTTATCAAGGATTACAAGATTTTAAGGTATTATTGATAATCTATATCTTCTGACAAAAAAATTACAATGAATTCATGCATGAACCAACTTATAAGCATCTTGAAATATTTTAAGCCAATAATAACCTCTACGTAAAATTTTATTAGTATTTTTTGACGCATAATGACCACCATAACTTCCTTAATGACATCTTCTTATAATGTTATGATTTTGATCATGGGTTAAGCATATTAGTAAAAAACCATCTATGTTCTTATAAAACAAAAATGTTTTCTAACAAACAAGATTTTAAAACATGAAATATCAAATATCATCTTTGCTTCTTGTCTAAATTATTATGACAAACTTGATCCTGGAAGTAATAAACCAAGTCATGATACTGATCATATTTCATAAACGCATAGTCCCAATCATTCATTTCATATCCAAATTAAAAAATAAGATAAATCAACAACCTTCATGGATTGAAAATGAGTTTTAACATTTGAAAAATCACTAATAGATAAAACAAAATCATTTATACTAAAAGAATCATTTTCAACTAAATGTCTTGCAAATTCATTTCCTTTTATTATTTTATATATTTTGAATTCAAGCTCAAAATATTGAATTCTCAAAATTGATTTTGTTAACACTCCATAAATAGTTAGTTTTTTTAAAAGGTAAAAAATAATAGGTATATTAGATCTTACAACCACCTTATTTCACATCAATAGATAATGAAATTTTATTAATGAATAAACTGAAGATAAAACAAATTTTTAAATGAGAGGATACCTAATTTTTGTATCCTTTAAAACTTGGCTCATATAACCAACAGGTTTATAATTAGTATTTTCATCACTTTGTGTGATCACAACACCCATGGTCTTATCAGTTGCATTCATATAAAGAATGAAAGGTTTAGTTAAATTAGGGTCAACAAGTATAGGTGAACTTGAAATGGCATTTCTAATATTATTAAAAGTAGAATCTATACTTGAATATCACATATATGACTAATTTTTACCTAACATAATATTTAATGGATTATATTTATCAGTATAATATGATATAAATTTACAAGTAAAATTATTTTTTTTCAAAAAATTATCCAAGGCCAGATTGGTCTTTGGGTGGTGACAACTCCTTAATTTCTTTAATATGTTTATAATCAATTAAAATACCATATTTAAAAATTATATGTCATAATAATTTGCATTCAGTAATACCAAAGATAAATTTATTTGGGTTTAGAGAAATACCATACTTTGTACACCTTGTGAAAACCTCATGAATATGATCTAAATACTTTTTCCTCTTTTTATAATGGAATGTAAGATTATTTAATTAAACTTAAATGATTATTCCATTTAAATCATCAAAATATACATGCATATCTCTTTGAAAAGTGGCACTACATTCATTAGACCAAAACACATCATGTTAAAAGCAAAATTCCTTCTTTCAGTACTAAAATTTGTCATATGCATATCATTTGGATTGATAAATATTTGATTATGACAAGAAAAATATATCAAATAAACATATCATTTTAGATCATGTAACTTTTTACAATATAATATTTGGAACAAGAAAATTATCTTATACACTAGCCTTGTTTAAATCTCTAAAGTCGACACATAGCCTTACATTGTCATTCTTTTAAAGCATGGGTACTAAATTAGCTACCCAATCTGAATATTTTATAGGATAAATGACAACACCATCAATCATATTATCAATCTCTTTTCTAATGGTGTCTTTCAACAAATGGATTATTATTCTTATTTTCTACCTAACATGTTTAATAGTAGGGTTTATAAGAATATCATGTCTAATAATATCGATATCATAACCCTTTAGATCTTATAAGACTAGGCAAAAATATCAATTAATTATGTAAAATGTTTAATAAAACTAACCTTCTCATCCAGTGTACATTTTATTTCTAAATAAACCAATTAAGGATATTTTTTAGTTCCATAGTTAATGGGAACAGTTTTTCCACTTATTCTCCTAGAAATCTTTTCAGTCCATGAAATCCTAAGTTGATCATTTGGAGTAAACCTCAATTTTAGACTTACCAAACTAGTATGATTTTTTTTAGAAATTAGCTAAATATAATCTTCACATTTCAAAATGTAATCATCATAATCAAAAAAATTGCATTTAATAAAAGAATCAAATTGTTCATCACCGCTAAAAATATGGCAGTTTTCATTTAAATCAATAGTTTTACGTCTAAAAATTTTTGAAAATGAAAAATGAATAGTAATTTCATTTTCACTTAGATTAGTATTAGGATCAAAGGAAATGAACTTATCAACTCAAAAATTAAATTATCTAAGCATATGGGTGATTTTAAAAGCTTCAAAATTTTCAAGTAAGGTCCAAACCTTTTGAGTATATTAATAAATATGAGTTTGATTCATTATATAAACTTTCCTTGTCTAATAATAAATTCAAAATCACCAAAGACTTTCAATTATCTGACATTAAATTCAATGGCCTTTTCTAAAGCCAAGCATAAATATTCAAATTGTGTTGTGTTATTAATAGTATCAAAATAAAATTTGTATCCATGATGAAACATTTTTCTAAAAGGAAAAATAATATAAATTCTATCAGCACTACTAGTTTTTGAAAAATCCTATCAAAATATAAAAACCACAAACTATTATTGAAAAATTTGTTTCCTTGTTTATTTTAGGTTTATCTAGGGGCAATAGCTCATAGGTACCAATCCATGTTTCTACATAACCAAAATTAGGAGGTAAGGAGTCAATAAGATTACTCAACCAATATTATCTTTATATAAAGGTGATATCATTTCCTATCGAGACCCAAGTTGTATCTTTTATAATAAATACACCAATTGATTTTGATCAATCTATTTATAGAAGCATGGCATAATTATTAGGAATATCCATAATTTGAACCTTAGTCATGTACCTAATTCTTTCATCTTATGTAATTTTATTATATAGATCACAAAACTTACCATATATAATAGTTTGGTATGACTCAAAACTTGTAAGATTCCTATTATCAATTTCATATAAAATTCCTAATTGGTCAACAATAAACTTTGGCATTAAATTATTTGAATCACCAGTATATAAAATATAATCATGCATGATTTTATCAAAAGTTTCAACTGATACATAAAAGGGTGGAATATAATCAATAGGAGGATTTTATATCAAAGCAAAAATAGTAGATTGAGATTGTTCATTAATATTATTTTCTTCCTCAAATCCTAATGCATCCTTAGAATTTGGGTTTTTAATAGCATCATTAAATTTTATCAAGCTATACTCATAAAATAGTAGCCTGTAATACTAAAAATCATGCATTAATAGAAGCCAAATAATATATAATATTATAACCTCCTATATCTAAATGATATATGTGAGTTTAATTCTTGGGATTATAAGGAGGGTATTGAGGATTATCAAATATAGTAGATAAAGAATTTTTTCTAGGAACAAATTTCAACATGATTAGATGTAACATTATTCTGCATAGCTTTGCATTTATCATGATTTTTAAAATAAGATTTATCATTATCCATGTTATCTTTCTAATTATAATTATATTTTTATCTTATATTAATGGTATAATCATTTTCATATTTAAATTCATCTAAAGACTCATTAGACCCACACATATTTATATTTTTAATAAGATAAATGGAAATACTATCTTTTCCTTGAATGTATCTTTCAATTTTTTCATATCTATACACATGTTAAGATCATGGTCTAATTCACAAACATTATAGTAATGAACTTTTTCTTCAATTTTACCATTTTGAGGAAAATAAGATTTACCTAACGAATATGGATTATCATTTAGTTTCCTTTTGATGATGACCATCTCATTTCTAAGACTATGAGTGGCTTTTAAATTTTTTGCATTATCAATATTTAAACCTATTGTAGCTCTATCATTAAAACCAACACATTTTATCTTATTTTCATACTTGATACAAAAAATTACAATCTCATCATAATCCATAATGTATTTATCTTCTAAATATATTTTATACTTTAAAGGTAAAACATTACAACAATATATTCCATACATTATTTTTACAGGTCTAACTTCAAGTGGGATGTTTGGTCACAATATGGAGAATCTACCAATAAAATAATAAATAGTTTTAATTCATTTAATATATCCAAATCTTGTTTAGGTTTATAAAACAAATTTCTAACCATTCTTCAATATCATTCTAAGTACAAATAACACTAAAGGGGAGACTAATAAAAGATCGATAAGCTTTTCCCTCTAATGTTTGAGATAAACTCTAAGAGATAACTTCTTACTTATAATTAATAAATTTGTGAAAAATAAATCTGAAAGGATTCAAATGATCTTCTCATGACTCACTGAGACTTCCAAATAATTTAGGAATATTAAGACCTTTTAATTTAGGAACTTTAACTGGACAAGTTCTGATGTTAATAGGATTTCTATGAATCTAAGGATTTGAAAAAAGTTGAGATAATTCATCATTAGAATATACCTCATTATCAATTACTTTACTAGAATCAAGTCTCAAGCTCTTTGTTGTATCTATTGAATTTGAGGTGGTTTTTTTCCCGTTATAATTTTTAGTAAATTCAACTACTTGACTAGTCTAGTTTATATCTAGATTTGTACTAGGTTCAGTTGGGAAAATATTATCCTTAGGATGAAAGGAATTAGAAATAAAATGAAATTTAGGTTAAGGATTAGTAATAAATATTTTTTCTCTCTCTTACCTAATTCATTGGTTATTTTCTTGAATATTATACTATTTTCACATGAGATACTTGACTCTACTTTATTGATTTATGATTTTTCTTCTTCATTATTTAAAAATTCAATTATATGAGGTAGATCATAAGGTCTATTATTCCACATAAAATGATATATTAAATTCAAAATCAATTTGGTCATCAATAATGTTAATTAAAGGTTTTATGATTAAAGGATAGCCTGCAATAATCATGTAAAAATAATGAAAAAGAAAAAAAAAGAAAGATAAGATTTCTAAAAAACTATTGGCGTAGTCTCCAAATTTATTGATATTCAAAACTATCATGTCAATGAGTCAACCCTTTCACCTATTTTGAAGGTTAAGATGTAATAGTACTAGTCTAATAATAGGGATATAATAAGTAAAAAATATCTTATATATGTGTAATGGGGTGTTTTAAATATTATATGAAATAATAGGTAAGTCAAATAATGAACAATAATCCGTTAGAATTCAAAAATCTAACATCTCTTAAATCAAATGAAAGGAATCATATTATTATCACATAATCTAACCTATCTAACAAAGAAAGTATATGAATAATACAACCTCTTGAAGGAAATATCTTTGATCCTTTGTATTTCTATTTTAATGATCAACTTTCAATATTTTGATATTTCCACTATGCTCAAAATAAGTCAAAAGAGAATAAATAAAAAAAATATAAAAAAAATAATTAGAAGTGAAAACAAAAATAGTGAAATTGAAATGAAGACTAACATACTAATCAATGGAATCTATGGAAAAAAATATTCTAAATTATAAGCAACTAAATAGAATTAATCTAGAAACAAGAACCAAATGAATAAAGAATTTTTATCTAAACTAGGCTATTAAATAACTAACATAAATAAATATTAATCTAACACCAATTAAATCTAATAAATAAATCAAAAAAATATTAGAAAAGAACACTTAAATCTAACAAATGAAGATCAAATAAATAAATGAAACCATAAACCTAAAATGTAAATAAAATAAATTAGAAAAACATAATGTTGAAAATTAAATGAAACAAGAAATTAACATATATAAACAAATTCCAAATTAAAATCTAATAGTATTAACAAATTAAATCTAAGACAAAATCTGATAAAACAAGAAATGTAAGACTAATGAAAAGAAAATAGAAATTAAAAATAAACAAATTTAATAAGAAATATAACATATTGTGAGCCTTAGAAAGAGTCATCTTAATGAAATAAGATTAAGAATTTATTGAGAAATAATTTCAAATACAAGATATCTTTTCAATGACAATTATTATAGTTTCTATAGATCAAAATAAATTCACACATGATGATGTAATCATTATTATTTGGGCCAAGTACTTTAGATTCTACACATATAATTATATATCTACAATCATCATAAGACATTAAACTTAATATATTTCATATAATTTATTTATATACTAAATATGAAACTTAAATATACATATGTTAATTGAGCGTATTACTTAACTCTCAAAATATGTATTATTGGTTTATTTGTAGAAATTACAATATTTTAGATATGTTGCATAGAGAAGAAAATGATCAAAAAAATTGAAGTAACTCAGAGTCCTTAGAATACTTATATGATGTTTCTCTCTTTGTGATGTAACTTTGATATCCTTTTAAACAATATACTCAAGATATGGTTAGTAAAATAAGTTATACATAACTTTAGTTAGTTATTTGTTAACTTCAATTGTATTTAAGAAAGTCAACTAGTTAACTTTATAACTTGACTTTATGTTCAAGACTTTTAATAAACTCTTAAGATAAAAATTAAGTACTAATACACCAAAATACAATTCTAAATGGGTGGGGGTAGCTAAGTCATTACAACCATTTTAAAAATATACAGAATATGACCAAAAAACATAAAGACTATAGCAATTAAATAAAATGAAATACTATAAACATTAATTTTATATGAATTTAACCATTAAATTCAATAGATATATAATTGAAATAAACATACTCCAAGGTATTAGTCTATTGTCATACATCCAAAACATAAAATATCCACATAGTCAAAAAAGTATAGTTTCATCAATAATAACTTAAAGTATCATGTATCAAAAGATAAATAACTTAAGCAACCATCCACTCATCATTAGTACTTGATAACATTTCAATTAAAGGATGACTTTTATCTATTATATATTCAATATAATTTATTTTAGTTGTAGGAAACTTAACTAATCTTGTGTCCAACTCTATATATTCACCACCAACTTATATCTTTACCTTTTTAACCACCTTTGTGATCATTGGTGAATCTATAGCTGAAGGACTAGTTGCATGCCTTTTACCTTTTGAAGAAACATCCCTATCTTATTCATGTGAGTAAGGTGGAAACTATTCACTAATTAATTTTGAACACCCTAAAACTCTATTAAATGGTTTGGGAGACGGATCTTTAGTATTCAAAAGCACAAGATAACATAAATGTAACTTAGCAGTCAACTAAAGCTCATTTTTAGGAGTAGGTGCTCTGTGTCCAGGTGAATTAGGGGGCTCAAAATATATGATAATATGCATATGCTAAGAATAACTAATTATATTTCCTTATCCATGAGGATAATATCTCTAAGGGGACCTCTCCATACACTTTTTCCAAATTCAAAAGTAGGATTAGATGGCAAAGTGTTCAAAATTTTCCAAAAAACAAGGTTATATGCATCAAAGTGAATAAATATAGGGGTACCATGATTAAAGGGTCTATAAAAATCTCTAGCACCCCTATGACCATAAAAATATTAAGTCCTATTAGCATGCCTTTGCATAGGAATACCTTTTCTTTGTTTATTATTATTATGTTGCTCTAAATTATTTACATCCAAATAATGTGAATGAGGAGGAGTCCAACTAGACATTTTTATATTGAAATATAGGATCATAAAGTCAAAATTAGAACTTTGGTTATATCTTAAATCCTAATCTATTAATGTAAAATTCAAATACATCAATCTTATAAATAAACTATCAACCACCTAATTCAATAAAAAATGAGATATATTCTTAGAGAACTTATCAAAAACATCAATATAGGAGATTAGAATTTTGTATTTTTCAAAAATTCCATTTCAACCCTGATACCGAGAAAAAAATTAATTAACTTTGTATTTAAACCTGACAAATAAATAATATGAATTTAAATCCATGTATCCTTGTTCTTAATGAATATCATATACTTTTCAAACAAATTTTTTTTCCAAATAATAATCATAAGATAAATACAATAATTATAATATCTATGTATTAACAAATTTCAAAATCTCTAGAAAGACCAATCATGAATGAAAATTCATCCCTCTGAGCCAAGTAATATATTTGACTATGTCATTATATCAAATTATCCCTTTCCAACTATTTGAAACCAAATAAGCATTGAAAACTTTAATACCATTGTACATGATTATTAAAATAACCATGATCAAAATAGTGTTAAATACCAAATTTATTAAAATAGAAATACTAAACACATTCAACCCTACTTTTCTTATACTATTTGAATTATATGTGCATAACTTAACAAACATATAATGTGTTCTTTAAAACTACCAAATAATTTCACTTTGGTATAAAATACATCTATTTAATTACATTCTTAAAATATATTAAATATCAAAACAACTTATATCATCAAAGAGAGGTAAAGATTCTTTGTATAAATATCCTCTTGAAAATGTCCTTAACAATAATGGTTCTATGTAAGATTGAATACCATTATATAAAATCAAAACCTCAACTTTTATTCAACATAATAAGTTTATATAAGCATAGCTTACATATAATTTCATTGATGTTTTTTATTTAATAAGGCAAAACATAGATTTTAAAGGAACCTAGAACCATGAGAGTGAATTACAATAGTTTTAACAGGTTAATTATGGACAAGAGGATAAAAACAAAAAAATTGAGTACTTAGAATGAACATAGTAAATAAAAAACTAAAACTAATCTAGGAGGAAGGTCTCTTCTAAGTATCTTCAGAAGTAGTAGTTTCCTTCACCAAGATAATGGGTTTATCTTTTGAAACCTTAGCATGAGTATGATTCTTGATGCCTTCAATCACTTCCCCAGGGAAAATTATTTTGGGATGCTTTTAGCCTTTGAATTTTGAAGGATTATATTTAGGGGGACCCTCATAAGGGAGATGAGGGGGGATTTAAGGACCTTGGGATATTTCATAATAAGGTATTGGGGGGGCTAAGTAGAGTGGACAAATGTTTAGACAATAGCCTCAACCACATAATGAAGTTCATTAAAATCTTGAATAAGCTTTGTCAGGCCAAACCCTACCTACTGAACCATAAAATTGAATTTTATAGCAATTATTTATTACTTTTTAGTTCTTCTATCACTATGGCCTTACCTTTCCAATATAAAGTTGTAGGATTACCAATTTTAATAGGTATAGGGTTGGTGATAAATAATATTCTGAGATGTACATAATCATGGGAGGACTGGGATAAACTATTTTAGGGGGAGAATTTAGGGGGTAGGTGGGATCCCTTAGTGGAGTCTTCATCTAAAGATTCCTCCTCTAAGTCCTCCTTAGAAGAGGATCCCTAGGTGGGAGATTCTAACCTAAAAGGGCATGATCATGCTTAAAAAGTAGGAGGATAAGACCTTGATAGAGGATGGGATTAGTATCATTAACTTGGTGGAGTAGAATAATACTTTCCAGGGACTTGAGTAGAAAATATGTAAGCCTGATTTTAAACCCAATGAAGAGATTTAGGAGAAGGAAATGGTGTGAAAACATTAATGTATACTTACCTTCCAGAGTCATGTACCTCATGATATGGAGGTAGATATCTAGCCAGTAATGGGAGATGTTAGCTCAAGGGAATCCTTTATTGTCTATCTAAATGAAGTCATTCATTCTAAATAATAGTTACAATGATTCTTTCTTATTTTATTGGTCTTTAAATTCAAGTTCACCTATGTAGGACATACCCATGGTATCACTGATGAATTCCTTTGAGATTTTTATGGTGATGCCTAAAATGGTGACCTTCCATTTTGTCCATGTCATGATGAAGTCTCATGCAACCATGGCATTATGTTTAGTAATGTGTTCCATAAAATTTGTAAGACCCCCTTATCAAGTTTCTTCTAGAATTTATTTTGCTCATGGACCTCTTTGCATGATGTGGGTTTTAATTGGTCTTTGTCACCACCCATGGATGTTGGAAACACATAGATGGAGTGGGAGAGCTGAAAACTTTGGATGCAACCAAAATAGCTAGGGCTCAAATGAGAGGGAAAACCTACCAAAATTAAATGGAGATAATTAATCCCCCTTCCATAAAAATGAATGCAGATCAACTATGTTGGTATTTTCTCCATTGATTTTAGGGGATACACATTTGAAGGGATGATTATTTTAATTTATATTAGTACCTTCAATATAGATGACATTATGCACCTTAAGGGGATGCTACCTACATCATCATGTTTTCATTTGATATGTAAAATAATTTTCTTTTTACAAGGTTCTAGAAACCGTAAATTTAGGCAAAATAAGACACAAATTCTAAATATAAAGCCCTAAAGGATGCCAAATAGAGGACCATTAGCCAAAACTTACAATAACTAGTAGGAAAAGTATACATGACAAAACAACAAAAAGAAAATACCTAAGAAATAAATTTAGAATTCCTCTAAATTGGATTTATCCTTTGAAGTGGCTTGATTAGTATCCCTTATCTTTATTTTCTAGGTAAAATAATGTTAATTTTTAGAAGGTTCTAGCAATCATAAATTTAGACAAAATAAGATACAAAGTGTAAAGACAAAACCCCAAGGGATAATAAATAGAGGACCATTAGAAAAAAATTACAACCAATAGGAAAAGTATAGAAGACAAAACAACAAAAAGTAAATACCCAATAAATAACTTTAGACCTCCTTTGAATTGGATTTCTCCTTTGAAGTGACTTGTTCGATATCCCTTATCTTCTCCATCAATATATCTTGATTGGTTATTCCTTGAGTATGTTTGGAAGATCCTTATAGAAAGACATGTTTTTCCTTCCTATTGGGGGTTCTAATTACTATTTTTTACTTCGAGTAATTTTGGGTGTCTTTTGTGAGTTCTTACCTCAAACCAACATTCCATTCTTTTTCTAGTTGGAGGGTTTTCTTGTCTTTTTCCTTATCAAAATCCTATTTGAGCTTGATTGTTTCCATTTTATGTTTGTTATAATATTTTTATGATATATTACATGGACCTCCCAATACCTTCTACTTTATTTAGGAAATCACCTAATTTCCTACTTCGATCAGTGTTGTTGTCTACTAGTTTGTTAAGATCCCTACTTCTAGGACTATCTTCCACTTTTGATGAAATGACCATAGTTATGGGTTTCTTGATTATGGAGACATGTGAGAACATAAAAGGGAACTTGGAAAGAGACAACCTATAAAATGGGAATTTTCTTTTAGGAGTGATTGGGTTGGGGAGCCTTCTTCATTATCTATCATGCCAAATTCTTCCTCAAAAGGGTAATCAACTAGGGTGTCCTCAAGAGGGTTTTATTATACAATAGTGTCTACTACCAGGGAGTCTTTAGTTAGGGGTATATTTTTCTTACACATGTTTTTACCATTTTGGATTAAATAAGGATGAGTCCATGATGGATTATATCATTTTTATCACTGACCTTATATGCAAGGGTCATGGTTTCAATAGACTTAAAAAGGTAGAACAACACACTGATTTTATACCCACAAAAATGATTAAGTAAAAAGTGGTGGGATAAAATTAAATTACACTCACCTTTTAATTTTAAGTATTTCATGATTTTTAAACATATATCTGGCCACTAATGGGGAAGATCCTACTGTAAAAAATCCTTATTTTTGGTCTTCAATACAATGTTTATCTGAAAAAACTTTTGCATTAGTTATAGCTTATAGTTTTTATCTTTATAAAATTTAACCCTTCATAGGCCATCCCATTAGCTTCATCGATACTTTTTTAAGACACAAAAAAATTCACTCCCCTTAGCCTAACTATCCATTTATTCCAAGAAATAATAAACTCCTTAGAGAGATCCTCATTGTGGCTTTTAATTCTCATCATAAATTTTTTTAGGCCCCCTTTTCTTAGTTTATTTCATACTTTCTTATTTCCCTACACTTAAATGCATGACATGAGTTTCATACAGTCTTGACGACCTTCCATATTATTTTTAATGTTGTTTCCCCTATTCTTTGGACCTTAGTGGACAATTATGGACTTAAACTTCAATTGTCAAACTTGAAGTCTATTATTAATGTCTTGAGTATAGCATCTATATTCCTTGATATGATAATCATAAAATTATGAAGGGGGAAGTTCCAAATGCCAAGAGTTTAAATTATTATGTGTGATCTACTCATGGTGAAATTAATACTTTTCCACGTCATCATTGGTAATTATATTTGAAAGTTGTGTTGAGATTTAGTTGGCATCATTCCACATGGTCATTATTTCACTTTCAACACTATAATTTGCTATGCAGTCTACAATAGTGTGGATGATATATGACTCCTTAAAGGTTTAAATTATACTATGGGATTCATAAATTATGTATTTGATAGTGTGGGAGGGATGATTATCAACACATTTCTTTATATATTGTCAAACTATAAAACATTCTTGTGGGAAAGCCAAATGAGGCCAAAATTAAATTTAACTTAAAGAAAATTGTGACCACATAGATGCAAATAAAACCTGGTTACAAGAAAAATATTAATTTCCTCTCAAATTTACTCAATTTTCATCCATTGAAAAATTCATTTGAACCTTCATAAGATAAGATAATAGAATACTAAATTCAACATGGTCATTCAAATATTATTTGAACCATCAATGAAGAATACAAAGTGCAACTCAGTCTTAAAAAACTAAAAAAATTTCCACCATAATCAATTCTAAAACACCAAAAAACTTGTTCTCAAATGACAGCTCTCATAAACCTAAATATATTCATGCAGAAGGAAAGATAAATCTTATGCCAAACTGAAGGACAAAAAGATAAACATTAATTATTTTCATCATATTGATTCTAAAATGTAAACCATATTTGTATTATTCATCTCAATAATCCATTTCAATAATGAACATAAATATTTTAAATATCTACACCAAAATATTTAATACCTAAAAAGCATTTGAAGGATGCCATCATATTCATAAATATGTATACTTCCACTATAAAATAAATGATTCATGAAATTTTCACAAACACCATCAATTATATAAAAACCTTCCACCCAAAAACAAAATCCCTGAAGACTTAAATAATTTCCAACTGAATTAAAAAAAACTCAACATGCACAACCTTTCATGAAATAAAAGTTCAAAACTATCTTAAAATAGGCTATAGTCATTTTGAAAACACACTTATATATCTACAAGCCTCAAAATTTCATTTCCTAATACCATGTCAACAAATAGGAAGATACTTTTTAATATTTCCTTGTGAGCATGCAAACAAAATTGTGATTTTTATTATGATAACTACTGTGGAGGTGATCAACATACCTTAATTGTAATAAAACCATATGAATAAAAATTTGTAATATTTATATTCTTCCTTGTTATACTTAAAAATCATCTCTTATCCTCATATGTTTTTTAAATGATTAACAAATGGAAAATAACTAACCTTTGTTTATCTCAAGCTTTACATTAAACATTCCTATTGATGTGTCCATTCACCATTCTCTATTAATTCTATCAATGGCTAGTTTAGTGGTTTAATCAAAACTAATATCACTCTCACCAAGTTAGTAATAACTAAACTTTTGTCTAGATGTCCTACCAACACATCAAAACCAATGTAAGTACCTAAAAATCAATGAAATAAAATATCCTAGCCTTTAACAAATCGTTAATAAACATTTGCATTAAAAACTGCACATAAAAATTTAACATCACCTTATTCAAAATGTATTGGTAAAATGTATGTACCATAAACTTTAATAGTATATACCATAATATTTTCATTCCATTACTTTAGTTAATGTTCTGATAACCATATCACTTAACAACCTAATCTTTTAGATTTATCACTTAGGTTTTATTAGTTAGATATAAATTTAGGCATGCATTATAAATTAATTTAAAATATTTTTTATATTTAAATCAAACTTATAATATTATTACCTTGGCCACACTAATCATCAATTCCATAAATGAAATTCAATGATATTGAAATAATATATATTCTCAATCCTGACTAGTATACTTTATGATATTGAAACATAAGTCAATGAATCACAAGGGAATTTTGAATAAGAATCTTATAAATATTTTTATAATCAATATATTTATGCAAAATATATGATACAATTCAAACCTTATCATATATCAACATCAATAGAAAAAACTACATCATTTATAGCTAAAATTGACAAAGTAAAATAAAAAAGTGTCACTACTCAAATGACCTATTAAAACCATAAACAAATACCATTCTAAACATCTTAGCCATATAAATACTAAATTTATTTTCATTAATCACCACTTACACTTTCAAAACCACTTGTTAAACTTCAAGTAAAAATTTCATCAATGTGATAGTCATAAATTATTTTTTAACATAAAATGCATATTCAAAATGATATCAAATGACCTAAACCCCGATAAGTAGTTTTAGAATTTATGACCTTAAGTCATCATTATGGAATAATGTATAAGTACCTTTTAAATTTAAAAAAAATAAAGGGGTACCAAGAATAGGCATAAAAGACTATTTGTTGTCTGCATAGTCCAAGTGGACCTTAGGTTGATGTAGTTTTCCTTTTAGGGCAAATCATGTGAATGAAACTAGTAATATTTGATTTGAATGTTTTAAAAATGATTCCCTTAACCTAAAATAAAATAATTTTAGTATTTTATGTGTACTATGGTAATGCAAATGAATAGTAATAATAGTCTTTACTCAGAAGATAAATATTTCTTGTCAGTGAGAGATACTAAAAGAACTGTGGGTTTCAAGTGTGAGCTTTGATGTGATTTTATAGGTGGATTTTTTTGATTTTTTTGATAACCAACCTATTGGTTTGTGGGGTATAACCATTATGAATTATGTCATTTTTAACATATGACTATTACAACACTATGGACAAGGATGCACTACATGACAAGGATGCAATGCATCTTTGATAGTGTGATTTTTTCCAAAAGGGACAAAGGCTTATAAAACTAAAATGATAGTGAAGCATATGATAAATAAGGATGAATAGTGATATAATAGTGAAGAATTGGAGATATTCATAATAATTTCAAGACTTTGAATATTTAATTAGAGATTTTGGGTTATCAAAATGGCATCTTGGCCGAGCAAGGTAAAAGTGTCAAGGAAAAGCTTTTTCAAGATTATTTTAGTTAAATTTTAGTTTATACATTTTAAATCTCCTTTATTTTGATGATGCATCTAATTAATACTGTAAAAGAAATTTGATAACTAAGTGTGTATGCACACTTTGTCTTTGTCATGGATATGTACATGCCCCCTTGTTGAGGCATATGAAGAAGTGTTGAATGTGTGGTAAATTTAGAGTGATCAAGTCTTAATTCTAATAATAAGTGATGACGATTTATTTGGAAATATTAAATTTTACAACCCTTATAAAGTACTCTATAATTATTTTAAAGAGATTTGAAAAAAAATAATTGTTTGCTAAAGTGTAACCAAGACATGGAGTGTCACAATACTAAAATGTGTCTCACTTACTGAATTTAAAAGAATAGAAATAATTAGTACCATGATCACTAAAGTGTAACCAATACATGGAATTTCAATAAGCTCAAATGTGGTCTACTTTCAAAAAAATGAATCACCCTACTACAAAGTATTCTACATTCAAACTATAAATTCTTGAAACTTTGATTGCTTGAAAAAGATAAATATGAATTTTGTGTAGTATCTTGGACATTAATGCATATAATTCCCCCTTATGCCATATAAAGTGCTAATTTTATCTTTTGATAACAATTTGAAATATTTTAAATGTCTTTGTACAAGTGTATATGGGCTCTAAGAGCTATAATAATGGAGTACATATGCAAGAAGAATTCCGTAAAAATCTAAAAATTATGATTTTTATATTGTAAACTATAAAACATTTAATGTATTTATTGTGAATAATTATATATAATCCCATTATGATGCCCCCATTTTGATATCAGTGAAATTTCCTACAAATCAATTATATACAAATAAAATTGAGAGAATTTGTGAATGATGTAATTAATTAATAACATGTGAATATTTAAATTATATTAGAATATAAAAGACGTAACCTTTTTGCATATATTTTTTTTGATATTTTATTTCATAATTTTAATTGAGTATAATATTTAAGTAGTGTATGATTAATGTAAATAATTTTAATTTTTTTTATGTATTGTAATAATGATATTAAATATATTAATCATTTAAATCACATATGTGGTATGTGCATGATATGCATCCTAACACCATGTATGCATGTAATTAATTACTTAGTAGTGAATGATAGGAATCATGTCCCCATAATATTAAGTAAAAAATGTGTAATAAAATCCACAAAATGTCATACACGAAGGCATAAACTCCACATACAAAGGACATGTAAGATGTCACATATAATTATAAAGAATGTTAAAATGTCACACATAAGGCCCAAATGTTGAGTAAAATGGTCATGTGAATGTCATAAAAACATAGAAGGTTAAGGTCCATACACACAAGGTATGATTATGACATATAATCAAGATGATGTCTATTAAACATACACAATGCCAAGGGTTACATACAAGAATCAAACATATTGAAGGATTTCATACAATAATCAAACATATTGAATCAATAATGTAAGGAAACAACTATCTGAAATAAGTATTGAGAAATTAAAAGTAGAAACTTTTGATCATATGAATCTATGTTCATGTTAGATAATAACATATTAATCATGGTGCATGAAAATAAAAATAAAAAAGTATTCATATGATTTCATTGTAGCTCAATCATGGAAAAAGAGTTTTTGGATAAATAAATGTTGTAAGAGTGTTTGCATATAACAATTAGATGTCCCTAATTTATTGATAATGTTGGATAGAAGTCTATAACAACATTAAAACCATAGAAAAACATACCTTAAGCTTGATATATGAATGATATCTGAGTATATTATCTATTTTTTGATGAAAACCAATATAAAAAATTATTGTGACTATTGCAATTGAAATACAAGATTTAAAATGTAGAGGGACAAGAACACAGTATGGGATAGGTATGTAATGTGTTGTTTTTTGTATGGTGTGTCATTGTGGCTCTACCCTAATTGGTTATATGAAGTGATTTTGATCAATACTACTTATTTTACATGTTAATATCTTCTAATTCTATAAAATATGTCCTATTATACACTTAGATACATTCTTAGAAGTATTTTGTATTGAAAATGGGATGAAATATGTTGTGTACTAAACTTAAAAATAGATGACATATGAAAATATGTAAATAACCATCATGATAGTGTGTCTACAGATATTGGTTTGCATTTTTTGCAAATATTTTGATTTATTTGTATTTTATAGCATATATATGTGTTTTTGTATTTTTACATATTTATAAAATAAATCCTAAATTAAGTGTGATAAATCTATCCATATGATATAAAAACATAAATGTATAATAATCATAGGGTTTTTAATAGGATTTCCTTAAATTTTAGCTAAATGATAAACTCCAAGTCCATTTTTTTGGGTAACTATAAATGGTCTCAATAAGTTTGGCTTGAATTTTCCTTTATTTTATTTTTTATCATTGGTATTATTTTGGTTTGATTTTAGTACATTGTCAGCAACTTTAAATTATCTATCATGAATTTTATTTCTATATTCTTTTGTAATGTGTTCTTGATAATATTTTAAATGTTATATAGTTTGTATGCATTTTTTATCAAGAATTTATGATTCATGTAGTCATTTTTCATCATATTCATTATCTTTTATAATGTATTTAAATGATACATGTCGTGAAGTTATTTACATTTTGATAGGAATCACTACATATATACATAAATAAGAGAGTAGGTCTTGGATTTTGTTGGTGTATGAACACTTGTGTGATAGGCCCAAAGAGTGTAGGTAATTTGATTATGCCAATTAGCCCCATGATTTGTAAAAAAAATATTAAGATATTAACAATTGTTTTATTATTTGAATCAACCTTCTCATTTACTTGAGGGTACTAAGGAGTAGAAAATTTAAGTTGAAATTTAAACTTAGCACAATGTTTTTAACCATTTTATTCTTAAAAAATGAGTCATTATTTATGATGTTTATAGTTTTTAACCTAGATTATACAATGGTATTTATAAGGATAAATTTGAGAATATATTCACCTTTAATATATTTTAATGGGATATATTAAACCTATTTTGTAAAATATTTATTGGCACTAATGATACATTTATGTCTTTAAAGGGATACAGGATTTACTTTGCCAACAAGATTACATGCCCGAAAAGAAAAAAACTTACGAAGATATGCTAGGTTGTAATTCCTTGGATTTTGCATAATTAATATTACTATGATTTTGACATTGAGAGCATACTTTATCATGTTCATGGTAGTTATTATCCATTATAGGCCAATAATATCTTTGGTGGAAGAATTTATAAGACACAATCTTTCCACTAAAATGACCACCACATTCATAATCATAGACTTCAATTATGGTTTTTTCAGCTTCAATATGATTTATACATTGTAAAATTTGTCCACCAAAATAAAATTTGTAAAGATAGTGGATGATGAATACATAATGCACTATTTGATGTTTCAAGATCTTTTTATCTTCATGTCTAAAATTATATGGGAAGACGCGCGTGCACACACACACACACACACACACGCACACACACACACACACGCACACACACACACGCACGCACACGCACGCACACACGCACACACACACACACACACACACACACACACACACACACACACACACACACACACACACACACACACACACACACACACACACACACACACACACACACACACACACACACACACACACACACACACACACACACACACACACACCCACACACACACACACACACACACACACACACCACTCAAGATTATATGTATTTTTAGAAACTAAAAGTACTTATAAATAATTAATGGTATTCATGCTCATGTGTACTAAAGGATGAAAAAGTTTTTGTATGGTAAAAATTTCATGAACTTCATTAATATAAATTGAGATTAAATAAGTAGTGCTTACCATTACATCATCATGAAGATTATCCTTTCAAAGGGTATTTTAAATATAAAAAGGAGATAAAGATGATATTAGTCATTAAACCATATCTTTATAAGGAATTATATTGTCTTATTTTGTTTGATAAATATTTATAACTTGATTAATGATGAGTTTTGAGTCTCCATATAGATTTAATAATTGGATATTCAATTCTTTTGTTAAAAAAACCAAGAATGATAGATTCATATTCAAAAATATCATTGGTGCATGAAAATCCTAATTAAAAATTGAAGGTCAAAGGTAAACCTTGAGGAGTAATGAATATAGTTCTCACTTCATACCCTATGGAGAATTCAAAACCCATCAAAATACATGATCTAAGTATCATTCTCAATGCTTTCATAGGTGAATTCATCTCAAAATTGAGAATTAGTTGTCATTAAATCTTTTAATTGAGAAAAATATAATTGATCATTAGTAACTTATCATTTTAGACATTTTTTTGTGAAAAATAAAATAAACTAAACTCCATAATAAGTATTAACCATTTTGATATGCATCCCAATAAATGGGTATTTTTTCCATTGGTTCCATGGGAAAGGGTGAGCCTTCCCAAACATTATGGTGAATTGGGAATTAGGAACCTAAAATGGATGAGTAAGGTTCTTATTAACAATCTATGTTGGATATTTATTAATGAATACAATCCTTATATTCATATGTTCATGGTTAAATATATGTAAAATAGACCCTAAATTGAGTTTATTAATGATTTTATGTCTTTCAATGGTTCCCAATTTGTAATTTTTTTATAAAAAATAAGGAAATAATTCAAAAAGGTTGTAAATGTAAAATTGTAAATGGTCTTAAAATAATTTTTTGGGAACCCATGGATCCTTAAATTTCCTTTGGATAATGTTGAGCTTTGACATGAAGTTAATAATTATATGTAACATCAATATGGGATCATAATTGTTGACTACTTTAAAATTTAGAATGGTAGAATAAATTGGAGAAAATTATAAATGGAAAATGCTAGAGATGAAGTTAATACGATTATCTTAGTCTTAAACATTTTTATCCAAGGTATCCACATTCTAAATTTGAACAAAAATGATGTTCTTGTTTGGTCTACCTCATCTAATGTGAAATATGAAGTAAAAAATAGGTATAATAAGTTGATTCCACAATTTCAAGATATAATACCATGATCTAAAATTTGGGATAAATATATTATTATCAAAGTGAACTTATTTATTTGGCTCTATTTACATAATATAGTTCTTACGTTGGATAATTTGGATAAAGGGGTCTAACCCTGGTCAATAAATGTACACTAAGTAAAGATAATAATGAGTCTATGTTACATATTCTCCTATAATGTCCCTTTTTTCTCAAGGTGTATGGTTTTATTTTAGATAAATTTAAGATTATCTAGTCCCATCTTACCTCCTTGGTTGATTCGTGGAATATTTAGATTACTCCTTACTCTAATCAAGAGCTTAAAAAGTTATGGTTTTAATCTTTCCCTCATATTTTATGGTGAATTTAGAAAGAAAGAAATAATAATATATGTATGAGTTCAAAAAATATAAATAAGAGAGTGGATAATAATATTATCAACTTCATCTTTAATAATTTTTAAATCTATTAGAAGAGGAAATAAATAGAGCTTTCCCATGCAATAAGAATCTGTAACTAAGAATTGGATATTATCTATGGATAATAGACTAATTTTGGATTATAATATGGTAATAAGGAGTAACGGCATATGGTTTGATCCTTTTAATGGATTGTTTAAAATAAATTTTTATGGGGCCTCTTAAAGAAACTTGGCATGTCTAGAGGTGGTGGTGTTCTAAGAGATGAAAAAGGCCTATTTGTGGGGGCTTATGAAGGGAATATGGGATTTTAAAAAAAGCATTTGGTTGAAGCTTTGTCTAATCTTTGGGTATTTTAATTATCTAAATATATTTATGTTAGTAGTATTATGGTTGAGGGAGATTAACTTAACATCATTAACTATCTTTAAAATATCAATAAATCTAGTTGGTCTATTAATAATATTATAGAGGATTTTTTTATCATTATCCCATCCTTTCATGAAGTTAATTTATAGAATATTTTTAGAGAAGTTATTCAATTAATATATTTATTTTCTATTATGGGTGTTTTAGTGCACGATTTTAGAGTTTGGGACAAGAATGACGTCTTTCCTAATAATTGTTCTATCATCATTACTAGAGAGATGATGTCTTAACATGATTAATCCTTCTTTGAGGGTGTTATAGAATTCATTTCCTATCAATGATGAGAGATATTTGGCATATATCTTTATAAAATATTCTAATCATTAGACACGGGAGGATAATTATATGTAGCATTGGAGAGATTTGTTGATTGATAAAGTTATTTATTTTAAAGAGTATATGATAAAATATGTTTTTAAATTGGTTGAATTTTTTTTACCAATATGTTTATTAACTAGGATTTAGAGATGGGTAGAGGCCTTAACAAGGTTGAACAACTATCAAATGAGAGAATTAAGAAAGAGGAAAGGTCTATGAAATCCTTCATATGGATGGATCAACCAATTTAATTAAGATAATCAATGGCTTTGACAAATTTATGTCAAAAAATATCACAATGCAATGGAAGGATCATGATGTGTACATTAACAATGTTTTTTTTTAAATTACATTATGGATGATTGCCCATGTGACCAACTTAAATGTGGAGGAGACCAAATATGTGAAATATAGAAGGGATAAAAAGGAAGACCATATGAGATTCTCGTTGGACAATGATTTTTTGACTGAGTGTTAAGTGGGTATTTCAAAAAAGGCTTCACAAATCCTTTTGATGTGGTAGTCAAATATATTATGAGGAATTTATATTTATATGGAAATTTTTTAGTTGTTCATTATTTTGATATTCTAATTATGTTATAACATTCCTATAATTTTACACTTCTACATTATTCATTCACTAGAATGTTTGATGTTATATATAAAAAAGGGTAAGAAGAAACTCATGCTTCACCATATGGTTATATTTATCATTTATAAAAATTTAAATGCATATAGTATCTATGTTTAAGTTAATGTGAATAAGGATATCCCTACATGGTGAATGACCCAAAAAGAGTCTTTATAAGAAATTCTAAGTCTAGTTAGAAGAAGGTTAAAAATGATTTTTAGAATCAAGGGTTTGTTGATTGTGATAGTGAATGGGCTCTCCAAGAGGAAATGATTAGGGTATATACTATCAAAAATGAGGTGGTGTATGATTTGATAGTCAGTATAGATGATGTTGTTAACCTAGAGGATCTCACTATGAATAAATACTATGATGTGTTTGAGGTGAGGATGGAAGAGGTAGTGGAAGGTTTAAAATTTATTAAATAGGGTGATATTAAGAATAAATTAGGTAAAAATGATACTAGAGGAAATAGCAATGATGATGCACATTTTTCCAACGATGCTCAGGCCAATCCTATGGAGTTTGAAATGGTTTTGAATGAGGTTAATAATGAAGATAATTTAGATAGAATTGGGGATGAAGTGGAACTTCACAAGTCAATTATTCATTGGTTCATGAGAGAACATAAAAGACTCAATGAGGAGATGAATAATATGAGACAAAATTGTGGGATCCTTTGTACCAAGGTGGACCTTGTATATTTGAATGATTAATATATAGAATTGAAATAAAAATGGATAGAATAGAGAGAGAGAATGTGAATTTGAAGGAAAGCCTAGTTGTCCTCATGGATTTTAGTTTTATTTATATGAATTTTTTTCTAGAGTATGGAGGGGATGAAATTGTTAACTAAGAGGAAAATTTATGATGTTGATAATTCTTGGGTTGGTAAGAAGATGAAGGTCATGATTGGAGAGGAAGATGGTCCTCAAAATTCTCATCAAATGGAAAATATTTGTAATTACTTGATGGATAACTATGCAAAAGCTTATGAAAAATATAATTTTCTAGGATGTTAGTGTGTTTCTTATTGATTTCTTACTTTTAGTTGTTTTTGTGTTATTATTATAGTTATTTATCTATCTTTTGTTCTTATTGTACAAACTTTTTGATATATCTAGTTTTCTTACCAAGTATAATAGTCTTTTGTACTATCTAGGGTCCCTTTCAAAACCCACCATTACATTTAATTAAAAAATAAATGGGTTTTTTCCTTAATATATTTAAGTGTATCCACTTTAGTAATAACATGAATCTCATTATGAAGTAAATAATTTCACAATTGTTTGGTATCAAAAACAAGTGTTAAATACACATTTTCAACAATGGTATAATTTTTATCATAATCAAGTATTGTAAAACTAATATAACATATGGAATGTTCATGATTACATCATCATGTTGTGAAAAAAAATCACCCAAGGCATGATCAATATCTAAAATATTTAATATAATATGTTTATCCAGAATGGGAGGAATAAGGATTGGTGGATTTAAATGTTACTATTTAAGTGCATCAAAACTTTTTTGGTAAATTTCATCCCATTCAAATTTGGCATCTTTCTTAAGTAAATGTGTAAACTATATAATTTTATCTACAAATTGAGCCATAAAACATTGTATGGAGTAAATGTAACCTTTTAAACATCCAAGTTTATTAAGGTTCATTGGTAGTGGCATATAAATAATATATTTTAATTTGTTAGGATCAATTTCTATATATATTTGAAAATAAATAAAACCCAATAATTTTCCTATAGTAAATCCAAAAGTGCATTTTGGGGGATTTAAATAAATATTACACTTCCTCATTATTTTAAATATTTTCCTCAAATCAATAGTATGATTTTATTGATGTTTGGATTTTTATAATAAGTCATCGACACAATATTCAACTATTTTATGAATTTAATCTATAAAAATATGATTCATGGCACATAAAATATGTTGTTCCTATGTTTTTCAATCTAAAAGGCATGAAAATATAAATAAATGTTACCCATAGTGTGATAAATGATGTATTTTCTTGATCAATGAGATTTATATTGATCTGGTTATATCCATAAAAACTATCCATAAATGATAATATCTAATATATTGCTATGGATTCCACAATCATATCAATGTTTACAAGTGGAAATCAATATTTGGGGCATGATTTGTTGAGGTGTTTATAATAATTATAACATATAATTCCCAAATTAAGATTTGTTAATGGGAAAATATTATAAACCCATCTAATTAATTAACATTATGAATAAATACAACATACATAAGTCTTTAAACTTCTATTTTGACTAACATTTCAACTTTCAAACACATTTCTATTGTATTTTTATTGACTTTTTTGGCATAAAGATATAAGATAATTATATGCATAAATAATTCAAGATCAATACTAAGTATATATCTATATTCCCATGAAAACAATTTGGAGTAATCATGTAAAAAAAAATTGAAAAAATTTACCTTCATCACCTCTAACATGGCAACCAATATGACTAGTTATAGATAATATTTAGTGCCAAAATGAAATTCAAATATTTATACATTATGTAATGATGATATATCTTCCAAAATATTTAGTGGTAGTAATAATATTAGTATCATCTAATTTCATTTGTGTTATAGACTCATCATTTTTCCCAAATAATAATGTGTATTAGTTTCATAAGGAAATTATTTCTTATGATGAAAACAATGGAAATATTTATATGCACAAATGTTATTCCCAAATGTATTCATCAATTGAAAATTCATATAATGTTAAAATTTTAAGTGAAATGCTATAGTCAATGACCTTAGGGTATACTGATTATAATTTTGATACATTTTTTTTTAGTATGAAGCACAAAGAACTCTTTAGTAATAGATATAAATGTGGGTTATTTCATAGTATAATGATGTCTATGAGAAGTATATGTATTGTTGTATTCAGGTTATTTGTTTCCTTCCTTAAGAGTAGGTAAACTATGATCAAATATACCTTTAGAATGCCTACCTAATCATTTCCGTATAGTATATTTATATTTTTTAATTATTTAAATACAAAACCATAATTATTAGTATTATATGAAAAACTCACTAAATGTGGTGTGGGTAGAGGAGCCTCAATGTGTGGAGTAAGGGGAGATATGTTAAAATATGATGGTTACATATATAGAATATAAGAATTAATAATATGCCCAAGGGAAAAATAATTTAAAGGATCCATATCTATAGGCAATGTATATATGTACCCTTGATAACTAAATTTAAGGCATGCATAAAAAGTTATAGTAACATAATTCATATCATGAATATAAGATATTCCTAATAGAGAGTTATAATTAAGCATAATTTGATAAACCATAGCAAGGGTATATGGGCAAAAGGTTATATTCAATATAATATGCCCAAGTAACTGATGTGGAATATTTACAAACCCATGAATATTCATATTTAAATGGGTTTGATCATTTTTATTTATCTCTAATAATTTTAAGAAGGAAATATTACAAATTTTCAATCCATTTCCATTATCTACAATAATTCATTTTAAAACTTTATTTTATAACAAAATTGAATATAAAGGGGTAAATAGTAGCTAATAATATGACACATAGAAATATTTCCTTTTCAAGGTAATATATTTCCTCAGTCCATGAAATAATATTAATGATATAAGCTATGTAAGGGGGTTTTACATTATGTGGAAAAATATTTTGGTTTAAAACTTCATATAAAATATCCTTGTACATTAGTGTCTTATGCAACACCTCAAAGAAGGAAATTTTCACATTATTATTTTTCTTACTTGATATAACATATCAATGTCTTTTGGTTTTTAAAATTTCCCAAGTGAGGGAGAAGTTATGTGTGGATTTATACCTCATTTGGGATGAAAAATATGAACATTAGATTTGACAGTGTAACAAAATGACCTAGCTTGTGATGTAAAATATTCCAAAATAACCTTGGAAGTATCATTGTACGTAAACAAATAATTTAATATTTAATTACATCATGAAATGAAAAAGATCATTATAAAATAAATTAAATAAGGTTATGTAAAATGTAAAATAAAAAATATGTTAATGAACCCATTAACATTAAAGTATAAGGTAATACTATTTATATTAGTGCTTATATAATGAATTAATAAAATTATGACTATGTATACAAAATGAATGAATCAAATATACCATTTCAGAAGACAATACAATCAAAATTCAAGGATAAAGAGTGGAAAGATGAGGCTTTGAGTGATTTATAAGATCTCATATATTCTTGTTTTTTTCATTGACTAGTGTCAGCACAATAGTTTAGATATCAAGATACATAAATAAAACCCTATTTATAAGACACTAAACCTAATTTTGATGATAATTTGAGAGTAAATTAAACATTTTATACTCTCATCTAAGTATCGCCATAAATAAAATGGATAAAATATGTATCCTACTTGTGTAAACAAGGGATCCTAGGTTTTTTTGATATATTGTGAGGTATGTGGAAACTAAAGATCAATTTGTATTTGACTATGATTATTGCACTAAAACCCTTCACATCATGATGTCTATAAACATATCACTATGTATCCCTTCATGAAATTAGATAAATAGTTTTAAAACTACTAGAACACAATTTGTAAATCAATCAAAAGAAAATGAAAATAAAGTAAAAAATAAAGGTGAAATAATTTTGAATAGGAAAATAAAAAATTTAACTTGAAGTCAAAAAAATCCTCTTTTTTTGTATTTATCCAATGTAACAAGATAAACTTTTTCAATTTTGGATTATGTTAAGGTTAAAAAATTGAATCATTATGTTCTAGATAATATCCAATTTTGAGGAATGTATTATTTCAATGTTAGTAATTTATAAACTTAAATTTAAACTCTAAGCCATTAAAATATAGGTTCACCAAAATGTTTACAGTTAGAGTAAATAATTAACTCTAATTGTAAATGTAAACTATTGATTTATTAGCTAGTAAGTTAAATAATATAAAATATAATATGTATGAAAATCTATATAATTTTTAGAAGTCATAAATTGATAAATATAGAAATTAGGGTTAAGGTTAGTGTATTATCCTTGTAAATTGGTTTATCTCAAACTATGTTAACTTTTAGCTAACAATAATTATATATAATAAACTATAACCATAGATGCATTATAAATTAAATGTCCACATATAATAAGACAAGGTGGTATATGGAGGACAAGGTCACATAAGTAATTATCTAATGAGATGGATTTATCCACATAGACTATGTGCTAGATCTAAAAAATTGGCCTTGTTTACCTCTATCTATTGATGATTTTTATTCAAAAATAGTTCAATTGTATGCATGGAATACCTTTAAATCATATTAATTTGTCCTAAAAAATCACATAAGAGAGATAAAATACATAAGTGAAGAAAAAATGGGGAAGTGGGATATGCCCAAGATTGTTCACTAAAGGCTTCCTACATAGTCCAAGTGGACCTTAGGTTGATGTAGTTATCCCTTTATCGAAGATCATGTGAATGGAATTAGTAAAATTTGATTAGAATTATTTAAAAATGATTCCCTTAACCTATAATAACAAAAAGTTATGATTTGATAGGGGATGTGATATTGAAGTAGAATTTAAATAAAAGTCTACTTAGAATATTTTTTTTTTTTATTATTGAGAGATACTAAGATAACTATGGTTTCAAGTGTGAGATTTGATGTGATTTTATGGGAAAATATTTTCAATGTTTTATATAACTAAACTATTGGTGTGTGGGAAAGACATTATGAATTGTGTAATTTTGGAAATATGATATTTAGATAACTATGGACAAGGACTAACTATAAGACAAGGCTGAAATGCATCTTTGCTTGATAGTGCACTTTTGTCTAAAAGGGATAGAGGCTTTTGAAACTAAATTAACAATGAATTATATGTTGAATAGGGATGAATAAAGATATAATAGGTAAGTATTGGAGAAATTAATATTAATTTAAATTAATTATCCATTAGATATTCTGGGTTATCATAATGGAATATTGATAAAGAAAGGTAAAAGCATCAAGGACAAGCATTGCCAAGCATTAGCTAATTAAATTTTAGTGGCTATAGTTAATTATTTATTTTGGAATTTTTAGTATGTATTTTTATTTTAGTGACCCAAAATGGATAATTATTAGATAATAAGAGGTCCAGAGGATAAACACCATTAGGATTTATATGTTTATAATCCATTTTATTGACCCAAACTAAAGTGAATATAACAAACACCAAGCCTACTTATAAATAAAAAAATAGACCATATTAATAGGTGTGTCTTGGCAAGGTGTGTTTTATTTGTAGGATCTTAGATATACTTATCTCACTTTTAAATAATAAGCATGGCCTAAAGGTATTTAACTATAGAGCATTACACCATCTTGTAGTTGCACTATCATATCTCTAGGGTGTGTTGAGATTAAATTCCTAGGGTTATCTACTTATTTGTGTACTAAAAGTAAAAATGTAGAAGGCATCCTATGGATGAAAATAAAAAAACCTTGGAATTTATTATATCTTTTAAAGTACATGAAAACTAAAAATTTGTATATAGTGTTGCCTAATGTATTTGTATTGGGGAACTATACTTCTCATGTCTCACATTAAATTTAATACAACTTTTCCAAGAAAAAAAACTCGTATGAGTTTTAAAACTTATATAACACAATTTATATGAAAGAAAAGAAAGGAAAAATAATTTTGAAATTGAAATCAAAACTAAATAAATAATAATAATTTGTGTATAGAAATAAAAATAATAATTTGAAATCCTATGAAAAAAATAAATTATTGAAAATATTTTGGTTTAATAATATGTCTTACCCTATATTTTATTTAAAAAAAACATTTTTTTACTAATAGGTTTAAAAGTAGATAGAGAATAACAATTCTAAAGAATGCAATTATTAACATTTCTAATTTGAAACTTGCTAAATACAAAAAAAAAGGTTATTTTTGAAAATACTATGAAGAAATGTATTTAAATTGAATTCAATTTCATGTTTAATATTTTGGATATCTTAAATTATATCATCAAGATAGTAGAATATGTATGCTTAGAATCAAGAATAAAATATGAAACTGCTTCTAGACATCAACATGGGCCAATCATGTCTCATGATTATGGACTCATCCCAATTGAATATAGACCCTTACCAATTGATTTTGGATAATTTTAGATAATAAAATTTAAAGAAATATAATTATTACAATTAAAAATCTAAAACATAATATCTGAATGTTGTTGGATAAGAGTGCACTCACTAAACAACAACATTGTTTATCCATGTCCTTTGACTATGGACTTGTCTACATTGAATGTGATAAAAATATGATTGTTATGCATCTAAAATTATTATTTTTGATAATGTTTAGATGTTATGATTCAAATTACTTCATGTTAATTTAGTTGTTTTCTTCATCTTTGATTTTAAACCCTAGGGGTCTTCATGAGATCTAAAAATGTGCAAAAAGAGAGGGTGAGTGTAATACGATGAGCTAACGTAATCACCACCTTGATGATTAAATGTTAATTATGTATTTAGACACTCTAAATATATAATTCAATCCAAAAATATTTCTCCCACCTAGTGTGATTTTGAAATTGTGATCCTTGATTATAGTTATGCAACTATACATGTAGTTTTTATACTTAATAATGATATATCTTGACTTAATTTATCATGTGTTATGCTTGGATCATGGATAATACTTGTGAATGATATTTAATTTTATAATAATAATTAATATTTTATCTATGTGCAACACTATGAAAATGCTCAATATATAGTGCTAAGTTACTAACCAAGTGTCTTTGAAAGTAGGGTTTGATTTGACTATATAGTAAATTATTTTGCCAATTTACTTTAGTTGAACTTATTAAATGTGAGGGAAGACCTAAGATAATATTTTAAAATTTTCAAACTAATCATTATTTGGTATAATATTTAATTACTCTAAGTAGATAGGTACAAGGAAGTGTAACTATCTGACTAGCATATACTTATCCTAGAAAATCAAGGACAAAATCTTTAGATGAAGATAGTATGAGGGTATTATAAATTAATTTAATTATTTGATTTGAAAATTCATATAAATTAGTGATGAAAAATAACTGATCTTACATATAGATAAATGGATTAGAGGAATGGAATATCAATATTATGTATTTGGGAATAAGTCATGTAGTTTAAGATGTGTCAATAATTGGTATTGTTAAGTACTTATGACCGTATTTAGGTATAAACACTATGATAATTTATTAAACCAACATGGATTATTTAGGAGAGTATATAAAGATTAAAAGGTAATGAAATATCCTTACCATTTATTCCTTATACAAACCTCATGTTGATACCATATTTATCTAATATTCTATTAAATAATCTAAGGTGTGAAGGCTACAATGGTACAATCATACATCGCAATAAAAACATGCTTCTTAATTGTTATATATCATGATAAATATGAATAATGACATAAATTGTAGTGAAAAGATGTTATCATCATGATATAATTATAAAAACATCATTTAACACATAAACTATCATTATTATTTAACAAAATTGAATCTATTTTCTTTAGTATTATTAGAGAAAGACTTTAGTCTATTGGTAAGTGTAGGAATGAAGACAAAATGGAAATTTTAACTTGAAATTTCCAACCTAAAACCTTTCACTCTTATTTGTATATTATTCACTTATGTATTTTCCTAAAATTAGCATTACCAATATCATAATTATTTTAATGAATCCCACACCCTTGTATTTGACATTTTTTTTCCAAAACAAGGAATATATTAGATTTTGGTAGGACTATGACTTGGTTTCAAAACCCTAAGTATAATAATAAATTATTTATAAACTCAATTTTACTTACTAATCTTACCCTTTGAGATGACACACTTGTATTAGGTAACTCTCACTTTAACCCACATTATGGTATGAAATAGTACTCAATAAAACTTGAATATTTTATTAGTATTTATTGAATTTTGGTGTATTTCTATGTGTCATTACATTGTATGATTTTGAAATTGAGTTAGTGACCATGTAAACCTTAGATTCTGCTTTAATAACAAGTAATTTTTAAATTGAAAACATCACACATTTGCCTAGTTATAAGTAGGTCTAGATTACATTGATAATATATAAATCATTGATATGGAATTTTAATAGAACCAATGAATAGTATTATATCATTAGTTGTGCCAAATATAAAATTATATGAAAAATATTTTTTAGAAAATCTTGTATTATTATAAATTAATGAAACTATGTAGATTATAAATTGAGCTTAGTTGAATTAACGAACATTGTGGGCTTTCTTGGAAACTTATAGTGGTGGAGTATGGTAGACATAATTTAAATTTTCAAGGAAATTCTATCCATAAAATTTGTATTATCTTATAATTAAATTCATTCATGAATTCCTTGCAAGTGTATAATATGAATAAGGATTGAACCTTTTTTTTTCATCAATGGGAACTAGCCATGATAGGAGTATTAGATTACTCTCTAATGATAACAATGGATATTTTAGAAACTTATAAATATATGGCATTGTGTTAATTTAATTTTTATAATTTCATAAATATTTGATCTAGTGAAAGGTGTATTTAATATTTATCTTGTAGAGAATCCTTTCTTTTTTATACAAATTTAACAATGACAAGAAAACCTAGGATGGTATGGTTATGGTATCATATAGTTGATAAGCTGAATTTTCATTTCAAGTTAGAAATGGCATCTCTATAGTACTATGGTAATGATTCATGCATGTTATGATGGGAAGTTTTATGTTCAATAAACCTTGGAAATTTTAATGGAATGAATGTGTCTAATGCTTGGCTAACTATTAATAGTTGTTGCAACCTAGGAGGAAATATTAACTTTAGCCTTGTTTAAATTTATATATATATATATATATATATATATATATATATATATATATATATATATATATTAATTTCAAACCAAGATTAGGACATGATATTATCTGGAGATTAGGTAATTATAATATATTGATAAAAAGGTAAGACTATTTGTGCTAAGTTTTATTTCTTATTGTTTCATAAAAAAGTACAAAGTATGCATTTTGATCTTTTTATATTTTTTCCTATAGAGGATCTTGTCAAGGAAAGATATGGTGAATGGGATAAAATTTTAGAAAATGTATGGGATGGAAATTAGTTTATCTAACATGTGAAATTGAAATTGATTTGAAACTCCTTGAGAAAGGATAGATTACTATAACTAAATTGAGAAATGGGATGCTATATCTCGTATATGAAAGTAACATAAATGTATTTAGCATGTAAATTTATTCATTATGTATGAATATTAATTTAATTTTTAGATAGGGTGGTACCATATTATAATTAATTAACTATATAATTATGTATAATTATATTTAAATATAAAATTTTATTTATATTATATCTCTCTACTTCACTTGAAAATGTTAAATATCTTAGTCAACATATTAGAGTTAATGCTCATGACATAGATAAATATTAAATTTTACACTTGGAGTATATCATGTACCATTATATATTCAAATTCAAGTTGTTAATATATCCAAATTTTAATATTTAATGAAATGAATGACCATGTCAATATACACGTCAATATTTAACATGAAAATAGAGGCACACTAGTTCTAGTTATTGTGTTAACATGAGAGCAAGAATGCCTTACTATTACTCAAATGTATCTGGTGGATAAATATATCAGTAAATTTAATGTATTAAATAATATTTAAATTATAAATGTTTAATTCTTTGCCCTACACCTTGTAATTTTTTTTTGAATAGAGGGTAAATGTGGGGTTTTTAAAGGTACTCGAACCCTTTTTTAAAGGACTCATAATGACAAAGAAAATGATGTGAAAGGAAGAAGAGATAGAAGAGGGATAACATGTAATAAACCCAATCTTAAAAACAAATGTCATTAGGGGAAAAAACAAAAACCACAAAAAAATGAATATGCATTAAAAAAACCTTATGGGTGAGAGATTATTTAGTGTAATTGTTATGATTCCATATTTTCATAAAATATATATTATGTTGTTATTACATTGACATTATGATGCTAGACTAGTTTTAGTTGTTGTTTATATGTATTATCTATGGTACTTGTTGTAGAAGTGTTGGATGCATATGTATTAATATGATTAATTATAATCTGAACTATTTATTACTACGAATGATGATTTCATAATCTATATTGATTTATGACTTAATGCAATTATGCCATTTTAGTGGTTACAAGTTTTGTCTATGAGCTAGGTAGGTGATGAAGGCCATAATATAGAAATAATGATTTCTAAGCATGTTGACATGTCTGACAGGTATACTACAATTTGATTATCCTTCAGATAATTTTATTTGATTATTATTTTTGTCATTTATGGTCCTTATGTTTGTAATTATTACTATACTTTACTAGTTATGATATGAGTAATTAATTATTTTTATGATTCAATATATTTTTCTATTGTGTGTTTGTTGGCCACAGTCCTCTCATACACATAGTTCCATTTCTCTTATATGTATTTAAATCTTTATCTTGTTCTTGATTATGCTATCAACCTATTTAATTTGGTACCTAGACCTAACTTAGCCCACCTAGACCTAAACCCCCCATGGGAATTATTAACATTTTGGCCTCACAAACCAAATATCAACCCCTGTCATTCGATTCTCTCGATGGTCTTTACTTTAAATTTATTTTTAGAGCCTCATAGTGTCTTTGTTTAAGATAAAAATGAATAACATAAGCCTAGAGTATCTGTAACATCATAACATGCCATTGAAGGGATAATCTAGTAATTTGAGATGTACCTAGGGATGTTAATTTAAGGCCTTAGTAATTAGATGTTTGCATTCAAAAAGATTAAAGGGATCCTGAGAATGGACACAATATCATCAAGTGTCTATATATATCATGATCAAGTCAAATATATAATGATATGTGAGAAACAACTTAAGTTAGTGGTCTAGGTAGATCCAATGGCACATGTTCAATCATGTTGAAGAGATCAATGATAAACATCAAGTCAAAAAGTCAGTAGACCCAAGACAAACATAGTGAAGATAAGTGTCTAAATTATGAGAGCTCAAGTCAAGATATAATGATTAAATGACAAGGGTAGGGTCAGTGGATATCAAATATCTAATGCATCACATTTAATCATGTACTCAATGATCAATGGTGAGCTCATAGTCAAAAAATTAGAGGATCTTACAATTAAATTCATTAATGATAAATGTCATGATCATGGAAAACAAAAAAATTAATGATACATGTTTGATCAAGTAGAATTTAATTGATGACATGTGTTCATTTACTCTCAGGAGATCTATGGTGCATGTAAGGTTAAGAAGTCAAAGATCTAGATCAAATATGAGGCCACCACATGGAATAAGCATAAAATTAGATTATACTAACAAAAAGATCCTAAAAATGGACGCAAAGCTGATATATGGCATGATTTTAGGATCCCGTATCAAAATTAATGACCAAGATTAAAATTTAAATCCATGAGTCTTCAAATGTAGGTTGAATATGGTTTAGGTTGAACAAAGAGTAAATGATTCAAAATCTATGCCACCATTAGAGCTTGGTTGAATACCATTAAGTAGATGTAACCATACATTCAAGATTGTTAATTCCTAAGCTCTATTACCTTTAACATTTCGAGGCATGATAGGTTTGTGTGAAACTAATATTTTCTAAAAATGAATCTATGTAATCTATATATCTACATTGATATAATAACTATACAAAAACTAATAAATTGGATTAGTGTTCAATTTATAGTAAATATCTATATTCAAGTTGGAGTAGATTCAGATATAAATGAGATATGGTCAAGTGTCTTATCCTTTGACATAATCATAGCTTCAACAAATAGCTACCTATGGCCACCCAGGGTAGTTATAGTCATGGTTTTATTGGGTATATGAATATGATGATTTTGTCTTTATAATGAATGGCATTAATGTAGAGGAGATCGATAATCATTAATTTGGTAGGGGTGGTTTCTTCTTATAGTGGTCTTGACCTTCATGATCCATCCTTTCATTCTATAAAAAAGACATAGTGGCATTAATGTAGGGAAGGGATTGATGAAGTTTTAAGTAGTTATTCTGATTGATTCTAGTGATAATATTAGCCTTGATCATTAAGACCCATTTTACACTATCCCATGCATCCCTTTCCCTCTCTCTCATCCCATTATACTATACGTTCAAGATTTGAGCTCTTGATTTGGATCCCTCTCTTGGTCATGACTAGACTCAACCAAGATTGAGCTTTTTAACCTCTTGAGATGAATAAAAGATTGTGTTAAGATTTAATTATGATTATCTAGTCTGTTCATGTCATTTTATTTGCATATGTGATAGATATTTTTGCCTTGTCAAGTCCTTATCTCACCTATTTGGTAGTTTGTCATTTTATGAAAGTCATCCCTAGTGTTTGATGTCATTTAGTTGAATCCAATAATGGATACATTTATTAGTTAGTGCCTTGAATTAGACCTATTCTATCACTTCCCTCAATCTTTGATCAATTGATGAAAGCTCTACATAAAAAAAATGATGCATAAGAGACTTAGGAGTTGTAGATCTAGTCATTTATTCTATCTCATTAGTGTTTTATAAGCTTAAGTAAGAGTGGATGAACAATCATTCCTTGTGTATCACAAGAAATAGCTTAGGGTTTCCTTTTAAATTTATATCCCCCTTTTGACCCTAATAATGAGTAGGTTTTAGTGAAAATTAGATAAGTCATACATGAGAAGAGCTAGCCTCATTAAAAATCCTAGAGGTTTTACCCAATATTAGGTGACCCAAAACCTAGGCTCATTCCCATGTTGGGCTAGGTTTGAGAAAGAGGACCTAAACAATCATTTACTTAGCTAGGGTGTAACCTAAATCTCCAACAGTTCTATCATGCCTAGTGGGACACAATTTTATCTATTGCATAAATTATGTAGCACATTCATCTTTAAAAGTAGTTTCAATTACTCTTTGGTCCTTATTTCAAGGTAAGAAACGCATTCTTGTTCATGGTTTAAGTTATCTTCATGTTTTCTAGGCTATGGAAGCCTATAGAGAAGAGATTTATCTTTCCTCTCTTCATTAATATCTTCAATATGATCCATATACATCCTTTTATGATCCTTATGACCCCTATAATCTCTACCATGATTTATATCAACCTTACGATAATAATGATCAACCACACTATGATCCTCATAAATAGTATGAGGGCCTACATCAGTCATACATGCAAGAGTATTTCCCTTATCCTCCCTATTAATAGATATACCATCATAATATTTACCCATAAAATACCTATAATTAACCATCCATCATACCTCATACTCCATCTCTAACTTATCATCCCCCCATCACATCTCATCCTTCACCTCAAACCCATGAGCCTATCCATCAACCTTCCACCCTACCCCTTCTTGAGAAGGAGCCCATTTTGAGAGAAAAAAGTAAGGAGGAAATAAATAAAGCTATAACTGATCACGAGTATTTCATGAGTGACTATGAAGAATAAATAAGAATAGGGACTCCCATTGGTGAACACAAGTGCAAGTCTAACTTCTTGAATGAAGAGAAACACATTAAAGATCCTACTACAACTATTAGTAAAGAATTTGATGTGAAATAAGACATAGTTGATAAAGACTTATTACCTAATACCCATGATGATATATCTATTGAAGCTGACATTAATGAATAATATGGATTATGGAAAAGGTTTTATGCCATATGCAAGGAATTTGACAAATTAGAACATGAAGGTGAATGTCTTTCTGTTGGTCATGAGCCTATAATCATGAAGGAGTTTGATGTAGTTTCAACCCAATAAGTTGTGAATATAGAGAATGAGTCCAAGGTATAAGATGAGGTTCCTCAAGGATATTCAAGATCTCTATCCAAGGTTGAATCCTTTTCAGGGATGTTAGGACATGGTGAAGTGAATCTTGATGTTTCCAAACATCAAATACATTATGTCATAGAGGAAAGTAAGGTCGAAAAGCCTACCATATCTTCAATCTTGTAGATTACAAGTCAAGTGCTTGAGAAGGTAGATAAGAGGTTTTCCATATAATAAAATCACCAAACTTAGGTAGAATATATAAATCTCCTAGATGACCTTGAATAAATTGTAATTGAGAAGAAGCCTATTCTTATTTAGGGCAGCATGGAAATCAAGAAGGTATGTCTTGTTGAAACATCATTAGAGGTTGTAGTTGAGGATATATATGATAAATTTGATATTTTTTGGATGAAACACAAGTTAATTTATATAGTTGACCTAGTTAGAGCTACTGGTTCTCATTAAACATCATACCAATGAAGTTGGTAGATACCATAAAGGAGGCATCAAGGTAAAGGGTCAAAATACTACATGCCTCATTCAATGCCTCATTCCATGATGTAGGAGGGTTTTCAAAATTTCCTTTTAATATATAATGAAAGGTATATGTATATTTAAGTTGTACACATTATGTTAGTTTCTGTTAATTTCCTCCAAGTGCTATCCTAACACAATTATTTATTAACTTTGCTTTGTTTAGGTTAGTTTCCCTATTTCATGTGATTTTTTTTTGTGGTTATGATCTTTGTCAATAGGTTTATTGTAATCAAGGATTATTTTTTTCATTATTTTAAAATTCAAAAATCATGTAAATGGAATAGGTTCTCAAGCATAGTAGGCATGTTTCCCATTAAAGTTTCTAGAAATGTTAACATTTTGGCCTCACAAGCCAAATGTCAACCCTTATCATTAAAAAATATTGATGGTATTTACTTCAAATTAATTTTTTATTCCTCATAGTGCCCTTATTTAAATAAAAATTACTAACATAATCCTAGAGGAGCCAAACCATCATAACATGCCAATGCAGGGATAATCTAACAATTTGAGATGTACTCAGGAACATCAATGTAAGGCCTCAGTAATTAACCATTTATGTTCAAAAATATGAAAGGTATATTGAGAATGAATTAACTACTACTAAGTGTCAAGATCTTTCTTTATTAAATCAAATATCCAATAGGACATGAGTAACAACTTTATTTAGTGGGTCTAGGTAGGTATAACAACATGCATTCAATCATGTTGAAGAGATCAATGATGAGAATCAAGTAAAAAAGTTAGTAGACCCATGACAAACATAGGAAATACAAGTATCTAAATTGTGGGAGCTCAAGTCAAGATCTAATCATGAGTGGATGAGATTAGGGTTAGTGGGTCACAAAGATCCAATAAAGAACATTTAAAAATGCACTCAAATATCAACAATGATTTTGTAGTCAAAAAATTAGAGGATCCTAGGATTATATGCATTAATGATAAGTACCATGATCATGGAAAATAAATATATCAATAATGTCCATTATATCAAGTAAAAGAGGATTGATGGCATGTCTTCAATCACTCTAAGGTGATATATGGTGCATGTAAGTTCAAAATTTCAAAGATCTAGATCAAATACAAGGCCACCATGTGGTGCAAGAATGAAAGTAGATTAGATTGATAATAGGATCCTAAGAAGGGATGAAAGGATAACAAATGGCATGATTTTGGGAGCCCAGATCAAGATTAATGGTCAAGATTAAAATTCAAAGATAGAATTCTTCAAATGAAGGTCAAATATGGTTCAAGTTGAACCAAGAGCAAATGCTTCAAAGAGTTATGTCTCCATTAGAGATCGGTCAAATACTATTAAGCAAACATAACCATACAATAAATATTGTTAATGCCAAAGCTCTATTGCCTTTAAATTTTAGAGGCATGATAGTTTTTTTGAACCTACTATTATCTAGGAATGAGGCTATGTAATCTATGGATTTGCATCGATATAATAACTATAAAAAACTAATAAATTAGATTATTTTTCAATACATAGTGAATATATATATTCAAATTTGAGTAGATGTAGATATAAATGATATATGGAGTGTCTCATCCTTTGACACAATCATAGTTTTAGTAAATAGGTACCTATGGCCACCTAAGGTAGTTATAGTCATGGATTTTTTGGGTGCATGAATATGAGTATTTTAACCTTATATTGAAGGGAATTAATGCATAAGATCTCAAGAAGGATTAATGTGGTGGGAGTGGTTTCTTCCTTCAATGGTCTTGACCTTCATGATCCATATTTTCATGCCAAGAAAAGACATAGTAGCATTAATTTAGGGAAGAGATCAATGAATTTTTAAGTGGTTATTATTGCTGGTCCCAATGGTAATATTGACCTTGATCATTATGACCCATTCTCCACTCTCACATGCATCCCTTCCCCTCTCTCTCATCCTATTCTGCTATAAATTCAAGCTTTGATCTCTTGATTTGGATCCCTCTCTTGGGAATGACTAGACTATACCAATATTGAACTTTATGACCTCTTAAAATGAATAGAAGATTGTGTTAATATTTCATTATGATTATCTAGTGTGTTCTTGTCAATTAATTTGCATATGTGGTAGAGATTTCTCCCTTGTCATGTCTTAATCTCACCTAGTTGGTAGTTTGTCATGTTATAAAGGTCATGCCTAGTTTTTAATGCCATTTGGTTGAAGCCAATATTAGATACATTGATTGGTTAGTGCCTTGAATCAAGCCTATTCCATCACTTCCCTCAAGCTTTGATCAATTAAGTAAACCTCTGCATGAAACATTGATGCATAAGAGACGTATGAGTTGTAGATACAATCATTTGTTCTATATCATTGGTGTTTTAAAACCTCAAGGAAGAATGGATGAACAATCATTCTAGGTGTATCACCAATAGTAGCTTAGGGTTTCCATTTTGGTTTCTTTATCCCCCTTTTTACCATAATAATGAGTAGGTTCTAGTGTAAATAAGCTAAATGATACATTAAAGGAGCTAGCCTCATTAAAAATCCTAGAGGTCTAACCCAAGGTTAGGTGACCCACAGCTTAATGTTATTCCCATGTTGGAATAGGTTTGAGCAAGAGGACCTAAAAAGTCCTTTTCTCAACTAGGGTTCAACTTAATTCTCAAATAAGAACCCTTGTCACCCCCATATTACCCTAACCCCCTTCGACCTAGAATCAATATCTAAGGTTGGTGGCATATTGTTTCAATGACTAATATAGTCATGGTTTAATTTAAACTTGGTTTAAATTATTTGATGCTATGTTAATATCATATCGACTTAGGTTGATGTATTGTGAGGTAATTATGTTAACCTCATTAAATGAGGTAGGTGAAATTATGATTGAGGTGTTAATGTTAATCTAATTGATTTATGATTAATTTGTTTTGTTTAACACTAATCCTATTTTCTATTGGATGAGTTATGCTTCATCATCGAAGCTTCTAGACTCATCATTAATGGCAAGGTTGGTGGGATTGCCTTGGGGTCTAGAAGGTTTCTCTTTCTTCCTAAAATTCAATTCAAATTTATTAGGGGTATGGAGGAATAAAATGAAAAATAATGGGTAAGGTGGATAGTAGAAAAAATGTTAAGAAGATGGAGAATTTGGAATACAAACAGTAAAATGGTTTGCATGGTTTTAATGGTGAGATGGTTGATTTAGGAAAGACAGTGACATTGGGTGAGTCTTAGTTTTTTTCATCCTTTTTAGATTATACTCTGCATTTTCAAGTAAGTTTTTTTTTGAGTTTTTTTGTTTTATTTTTACTATTGTGTTGTTATAATGATAAATATTTTTAAGTCTATATATGCAATTGAAAGTCTTCAAACTTCCAAGTGCATACACAACCCTATTAGATCAATGCATTCATTACATATAAACTTGTAATAAATGTATACAATATATATATATATATATATATATATATATATATGATAAAATCATTGTCATTATTAAATCATTCTATTGTTTAGAGAATGGGATGTGGTTTGCATTGAATCAATGTGTGTTGTCTGTGTGTTAAATGACTGTGTAATGGTTGAATGCTTTAAGGGTTCGTAACTTTGTGTCTATTAATATAATGATTATAAAATCATTTTTAATGTCTTTGATTTTATTTATAATGGAGAAATATTATGAAGATTTATAATTTTGGAAAACTGTATATGAATAATCTATTTTTATGATTGTGTTTTATAAAGTTATTTCTGCATGATTCTTAGAGATACATGCATGGATGTTTGAGTTGGTTAAAACTAGGGATATTATATTATGGATAAGATGAAAACCAATTATAAGTATCTATGTTTGATTTTAGGATTAGACTGTGTTGAAAGGAAATATCTAGGTATTTTTATTATGATATTATTGACTGTGCTAGTCAAGTTTTGGTCTATTGAGTACATCTTGACTGATATCTTCATCTGAGTAAACCCATTTTTCATGTATTGTGAGTGAAATACAAATGAGTTTCATTGTTTTAAACTCCATATGAATTTTACAAGTGATAACCTAGTTATAAAATTTAAAGTTTATGGACATAGCCATTCTGGGCATTATTATTCTTGGGTTTTGACATATTATTATTTTGTTTGGCTATGTTGAGTTGAATGCATCAACATCTTGTCCATTTTTATTTTATTATAGGTTTTATCAATATTTTAACCTTTATAGTTATCTTATAAATTAAATCCATATTTATTCATAGTATTAGAAATAGGCTATGGTATTTTACCTATCTATGAAGGAATGCTATGACTTTGTTTTTGTGATGGTTTATGGGTTATCTAGTTTCAATTGTTTTAGTGTTTATATTTCAAGCCTTATTTATTTTATGTGATTTTAGATCATTTTAAATTGATTTTTTTAAACCTTTTATTAAGCATCTATGTTTGGGTTTTCTCTATCTAACTATATAGATGGTTAGATTTATGATAACACACACACACACAAAACACACACACACACACACACACACACACACACACACACACACACACACACACACACACACACACACACACACACACACACACACACACACACACACACACACACACACACACACACACACACACACACACACACACACACACACACACGTGTAAGTATACATACATATATATGTATGGACATTTATGGTTTGGTTTAGTTATGATTGGGATTTCAAAATTCTAGGTTTTCATCATTATGAGTTATTAATACTTCAAGCCTTGTCTCATTTGTTTATCATTTGGAATTCAATAATTCAATTATTCACAGTTTTATAACCATATTTAACTATTTGAGTTTTTAAAATTGTGTGTGAGTGTGTGTGTGTGTGTGTGTGTGTGTGTACTTATACACTTATTTTAACCATATAAGATATGTGACTATGTTTAATTTATGATTGGGTGGTTTGATTGAGCCTTGTATCCTTCATCTAGACCCTATTAAATGGGAAATTCACTTTTATTTGGTTTGATTAATATGCTTGGGATTAATGATTATGTCTATGTAATTTTATTGACTATGTTAATAATATGATTTTATTTTGATTTAGTCTTTTCAAGGTTGTTAGGTCATGTTTGAACATGTTACATTGGGAATCATGATTAATTATTTATATTATGAATAAATTAATATATTTACTTAATTAAATCTAATTATTATTTAAATTATTATTTTATTGGTTAGAATGTGTGTATTTCCATCCCTAGACTAGACCTGAATAGTTACAAGTATATATTATGGGTGCAGATGATTAAAGACCAATCAAGAAATTGGATGGGGTTTCAAGTAGGATAAACTTGAGTTATATATAATTTATTAGGATTAATCCAATCTATATCATTTTATGGTCTAAGTTAACCATCCTCACTATTAATCTATATGTAGATGGTTAAATTATTCATGTCTCTCCTTGGAATGAATTGATTATGTTGAATGTGTTTTTTTTTTTGGTTATATATTTTATTTAGAGATTTATGTGCTCATAATTTATTACCTATTCCCAATTACTATAACCGCCATCTTACTGATGGTTGGGATGGTAAGGGCTATTGATGGGGGGCTCATAGGGCTAGTGGGGCATGTTTTCCCTAATTAGTTGGTTCATGTTTGACTCCATGATTTAATGATTCTATATGGGAGATGGTAACAAATTTATTTCATGATTTTATTTATTATTAGAATGTATTTATGATATAGATTACAGTTGTTTATTTTTATTATAGTAAACTTGTTGACTGTTAACATATGTTATGAATAGGTTCTAGAAACTAAATATTGAATGGATAAATTAGATATTGGTTAAAGCTTTATGTAGGTAATTTGTATTGTATTTTTATTTAAGTTAATCCTTTATTCCTTATGATCATATTAAATAGGAATTGATTGAATATGCTACTAGATTTTATATATTATAATAATCCATATGTGGATTTAGATGCATTCAATTCTTATATTTTTGTTCATCACTATATTATTTCTTCATTGATTTAAAATTTTTGTGGACTAATGATTTTGTGTTATTTTTTTACTTGTTATATATAACATCCTTAAGAATATTTATTATTAAATTTTAATGATAATTACTTAGATTTTTTTATGTGATATCTATTTCTAAAAATCTATTCCAATTAGAAGAAATTAAAATAATTATGAATTGCATTCTTATATTGGTTAATATTCATTTTAGTTTTCCACTCTATGGAAATTTAAATATGTGAATGCTTTAAATTATCTCCATAGTTTTATAATGAATAGGTATGATGGGAATAAGATAGAAATTACTAATTGTTTTAAGTTTTTTCATTTAATGGAATGCATATACATAGAGACTTCTTATTAGTCATTTAAATTTAGAATAAAAGAAGATGGAAGTGGAATAAAAACTTGCATTAGCTAAATTATTTATTGGATAACTTGTTACTGTCATTCATAAGTACATAATTACATTTGGAACATCTAACCCTTACAATAAGACATAAGCTTGATAGCTGGACTATGTGAAAAATAAAAAAAATACTTCCTCTATAATGCACTTCAGACCTATTGGTTGTGTGCAAGGTATGTTTTCAACTTACAACTATAAAATATCATTTCTCAAAAATTATGTTGGATTATGAAATCTAAAATTAATTAGTAAATAGTAATTGATAAAAGAACTAATGTTTAAATAATTCTTATAATGAATGATCATGTAAAAAACTTTCATTTTATTATTTAATTGATTAGATGAATAAATTTTATGAAAAATATAATGTAATCTAAAAATTATAAATAAATATCATATCATATAATCCGTGTAAAGGCTATACTCACACTATCTCATTAGCTTCCTTCCCATGAGCCAAAATTTCTTGGTTGGTTGCCTCAGCTGGCAATATTGGAATTTTTAGGAGTTACTTATAAGGAACCTTTTATTTGGGTTCCACTCATCTTGAATTTTGAATGAATTTAATTTCTTATGTTTCTTGAATCCTTCCATTGTATGCTTGTTAGTTTCAGTTTGCGTAGTTGTAATGAAATGAATTTGTAACATACTTATGTCTTTAAAACATTAAATTATAAATTACAAAGATTTATTTATTCAATATATAACTATTTGAACTCATTATTAATAGTTTCACAAGATATCCTTTTTTTATAAAACTTAGATCTATTTGCTTGTATGCTTTAAAATTGTTTATAGCATTGGCTATGCCAATTTAAATAGCTACATAGACTATAAAGTGGAAATGCTGAATTTATTACTAAATCATAAAATATTATTAACATCTATGTGATATAAATTATGAAATAACCTTAAATTCTAAAGGGTGTTATAACCCAGTTGGTAGAACTAAAATAATTTTATATCCAATCTATTTTCTCTTATGCTTTAATGTAAACTACTACATGAATGAAACAAAATCTACAAGTGTGAATTAATTATATTTTCTTATTTTAGGTGATTATTTAAGTTACTTATCCTATATTTTGATCTAAACCATTGATTAACCTAAATGATAACTTAAGAATAATATAGCTATCCTTTCGATTAAACCAATCTTGTAGCTTAACCATCTTCGAATGAGACTAAAACTTACTAAGGAGAATGAGGTATTTACCTAGGGTTAAGGACCTATAAATGGTCCT